>JACEII010000010.1:7280840-7293843 GCA_014332785.1 Antheraea mylitta
CATGACCACCACCCAAACCCAATATAAATGTATTGTTGTACAAGCATGAACACCACACAAGCCCATGATATGGTGTTTATATCAAATTCCCAAAAATTTACAGTTCTATATTTTTTCCATATACGCTGTTACTACAATAATTGATGCAACAACAACAACAGTTGGTACAACAACAGTTCTTAAGTTCAGGTTTCCTCTCATTTTTGTCCTTCACTGTCAGCCCCTAGACTACAAATTTAAATCACTAAATGTATGTAAATTTTCAAAAGAACGTGAATACATATACGAGTTCAAATCTGCGAACGTTGCATCTATATTTCGGCAGTTAAAATATTCGATCACAACGACTTAGTTATAATTTCGATCAGCGGCAAGTTAAATAGCACTACCGATACACGACTTTACTAACACTACGTTTATACACTTTACATCAATTTGTAGCACACAAAGCTGGCGTTAAATTGAAATAATTCCGTGCGATAGCCAGCCGTCGCGTCGCTGCGGCCGTTTTATTTGCACATAAATCTCTTCCGCGGTACATCTGATTTACAGAACTGCTCTTTGTGCTTACTCAGCTCGCTTTTTGCGCACACTACATTGCGATTTATTGGGCCTTTGTTCAATAGAACAAATTTGATATGTCACAGTTGTGCTAAAAACACATAGATCGGATTTATAATCTAATAGTTTATTGATTGTTATCTAGTTTTAATTAACATATGAACTACTTACACATCATCGACTACATTATAGAGATATTAAAGAATCATTGTATTTTGTGAAATGTGAGAGAATTGGTGTTAGATTTAAAAATGGATATAGCAGTGAAATTTGAACCCTATATGTCCAGGTTTGAGTATCAATATATGACTTCGTTTGGAAAAATACCTATTCTCAGGGGTGTTTAATTTGGATCAATTACGTTCTGTCTCTTATTTTTAAAACTGTACTCTAAATGTTATAACCCTTTTACCGACTTCAAGTAATCTTTCTTAAAATTTGTCATTACTAGTCTTAGCATTAATGGAAAAGCATAACAATATATGATTATTTTTATGCCATAGGAGGCAAACGACCATGCGAGTCACCTAGTACTAAGTGATCATCGCCATCCATAGACACTAGTAATACCAGGGAAGTTGCCAGCCTATGTTTGTTGGGTTGAGCGAAGGGTGGAAGGGGAGGGGAGAGTGGAGGGAAGATGGGCCTCCGGTGCTCTCATTGACCGAACGAAACGCAACAATCCAAGCACTATTACTTCACGTCGGATTTCTGTGAGAGGGTGGTGCTACCCCGGGCGAGCTGACACATTAATGCTGAAATCAGTAATATCTTCAGTTTGGCTCTACCACCTAAAAAACAATATTCTATAAATCTTCTGTCTGACAGTAAAAAAATTATCAAAATCAGTTCAGCCGTGTTGGAAATTAAAATACTTTAACTTTATTCATAAACATAGATTATGTTTCTAGAAGATTTATCCGATAAGTACAAAAATTATCATCTATTAAAAGCAATATATCACATTGAAGTACGTTTCACTCGTAGTGATTTGGAACGGACAGATTTAGAAGCTGGAAAATAGGCGGTTTGCCGCCGGAAGTGCGGACAATATTAATGTCGCCCATAAGTCAGGCACACCATTCGAGTATTTTTCTCACACAGCGACGCGGAGGATAGCCTTCCCGTTCTAATTAACAAGATTAGCATATTATTCTCTCGAAAAGGCCTTTTTGCAGTTGAATAAAAACAGGTACGTATTTTAAATAATAAGACCCATTACTTTTTTGTGAATATTATTTATCAGAATAAGAAAAAAAAATATTTCAAAAGTCAACATTATATCATTATGACATCACCAACCTTTTATTTTTATGACCTACTATAAAATAGTTACTATTGTCCCATGGAGAGATGGAGATAGGACCTGACGAACAAACGTCGCACACTGACTGCGGCGGTAGTTAGGCTTCAGCTTTTAGCTGCTTTCACCATGCTCGGCAGCGAGTCTGCTTGTGGTGCTATAGCCTCCAACGAAGGAGGGTAGAAGGAAGGGGCCTTATGCCCGTCTTCTTCCACAAACGTAGCTGGACATAGAGAAGATGGTCGAGGGGGAGGGCATCTTCTTATTGCACAGATCCTGTGGACGGAGGAGATGGTCGGTATATGCGCGATCTTCTTCTCATTACGATGGAGCTCTACAGCAGTTGTCTGAAGGAGCCTCAGTCGCTGGAAAGGCACGATAAAAGTCTACAGAAATCTCGTACCACCCCAACTAGAGCGGTAGGTGTACACCATGGGGTTTAGTGAGTAGAAGTCTCACTCTACTCACTCTCTAGATGGAAGCGGTGTGTCCGATGTAGGATTGACGAGATTAGAAAAAAAAGAACAAAAGTTATATCCACTGCATCTATTTTTGTATCTAGCGTTAACAACTAATTGATAGAACAACTAAAAATAACAAGAATTACGCCAATTATGGTGTTTTTCTACACGAGCAATGCCTACTATAAGCCTACATGCTGTTAAAATTAGACGCTTCAATAAATAAAGTGTTGATGTCTCAAAGAATTTTCAGTAAAAAAAATTAAAAATTAGTTTTTTTAAACATCGACATGTCTATATTTTTACATAGGGTTTTAATAAGTTTTTAAAATAAAATAAATAGTAAATTATTTGTATATTTTTTTGTCATAGGAGGCAAATGAACAGGTCGGTCACCTGATGTTAAGTGATCACCAATGTCCATAGACACCAGCAACACCAGAGAAGTCGCAAGTGCGTTGCCAGCCTGTGTTGGTGGGGAAGGGTAGAGTGAAGAGGATGAGAGGGATGAAAGAGGAAGGGAAGTGGGCCTCCAGCACTCTCACTGACCGAACGAAACGCAACAATGCAAGAACTGTTACTTCACGTCGGTTTTCTGTGATAGGGTAGTACTAACCCGGACGAGGCGACCCATTCAGGCTGAAACTAGTTATAGCATCAGCGGGCCTCTACCAACTAAAAATGTATAAAGGTAAAGGTCTCATATAAATATATAACTATAATTTATCCATTTAATATGTACGCTTAATTCGTATGCCCGTCTATACAAGCATTGACGTAACTATATAAACTTTAGTGACGTCAAACAGTGCCTGATTATAAGGAAGAAACATGCAACTTTCATACGAAATTAAAAAATAACCAGATCAATACTTTACAAGTAGCCTCAAATCCTATCTATTAATACGATTTAAAAGGCACTTATTCTGCAATCTTATCCGATACCAGTCATTGAATCACAATTTTGTAGTCTACAACCAATTAAGAGCTAAATAGCCCCTAAGTAACCTCATTTGAATACTTACCTGCTTTAAAATATGCTTTATCGTATGAAACCCGAGGACCTAATTCTCATTCTGAGAATCCAGCTCGAGCGATCTTATTTGCATGAGTTTTATTGCGCATTTTAGAACATTATATTATGTTTATGAGATTATTCTGAATTAGAATGAGGCTAAACTAATTATGAATATCAACGTTAAAATCGCCTTTATATTCGACGAACATATTTATTACACATTTATTCAATTTCAATTTACATTCGATTTCATTTCTATTTCGATTTCTCCGACGCTTCATTGAGTAAACGATAAATACGTGGCAGAGTTTACTATTGCATTGAATATATTTATTACATTTAATGTATTTTGAGATTAAAAAAAGAATCCCTTAGTTAGTAATAAAATTTTTGAGACTCATTAAATAAACATATTGTCCTTGCTACCTCTGTTAGCTACCAAAATCGAGAATTTTCGCACAGGACTGTTGGGCGTCTTATCAAAACGATGCTATTTACGAAGATTCAGCTTGATAGTAATCAAGTGCAAAAATAGCCCAGGGATCCTGGATTATTAGCTTAATGTCATTTTAATAAAGCATCATAAATTTTTTCCGTAATCGTCTGAGATACGTTTTATAATTTTATGGTGCTCATTTTTGGTTGTTTTATAATTTGAAATATGGCTTCTCAGTTTAAAAACAAAGTTCATATATGAATCCCTATATTACCTATATACTATATACCTATATACTCCAAAGCAAATTATTCAACGTCAAGTTAACTTTATTAAAGCAAAAAGGTACTTGAAAATATTTTCTACCGTCTAGTACATAAGTTTCTTTATAGTTATGCGCAGCCCCATTACGCTTATTGCAGCTTATAAATAAAGCAGTTTCAGTCGACCTGAAATGTTACCGCAAAGTCACAACAAGATGACCTTTTCAACTAAGAATTTAATAAAATGTTATATATCAAAGCAATTAATATTTTAGTATCACAAGCGAAGCAAACAGCAACTAGGTATGTAACGTTTCGTAAATCACATCTATTTTTATGTGTGAAATTAATGTTGTTTTTTTTTTCGAACTGACTACGCTATTGGGCTAGTAATGCCTTAACAGCTTCACCGGACTACTGATTTTTTTTTTTTCGAAATTACTACGCTATTGACCCAGCTAGGTCTTAACAGCTTCACAGAACTATTAAGGCGAGCGCTTAAGGCACTCAGCCGATTTTATTTTGGCAACCAGCTCAAGGGTGCACGGCACACCTCGGTTTGGCGGTTGCCTGTTGCGTGCAAAATCGCAACCTATCTTAGCTAACCTAGCTAACTATTCATATATGTATGAGTTGTTGAAACGTATATGTTTACCAAGCATACACGCCTCAACAACTCCTCCATATATTTATTATCAGAAAATTAAGAGTTTTTCAGTTCGATAAGGGGAAAAAAGTAAACCCTTCACTTTCATGTGTAAGCGTGTAGGCGTGCACGTGTGTGGGGGCGATCGTGTAGTGTTGTAACAGTGATGTATATTTGTGTGTCACCGTATCACGCAAGCTACGCACTCAAGGGCTCCCTACCGAGGGATCGAACCTAGGCTTGAGCCGCTGCCTTGGAAGACCGAATCGGGTGTGCGGGAGCGAAATTAACCCCCACACCACGGCGGCGTGATCTGAGGTTACGCGGGCGTGGATGGAGGCGACCCAAGATCATAGCACCGAACTACTGAAATCAATGATTAAATCTATGTATACAGTCTGTACTTTTTATATTTATAATTATTGGTGTCTTGGAATAGTTAATAAAATACATTTTAACATTTTTAGAAATTTCCGTTTGTCTCTATCTGTTTGTATGAAAACACATCGCTACTAAAGTACTGCATATACGATAAAACCTCACTGAATAGAATCATAAAGCATATCCTTGAGTAATATTCAGTCTTGGTTTCATTACAATCGGTTCACGTTATCAAAAATTATTGTAATTTTAATGACGACTTTAAAGTACGAGAAAAAAGTAAATACGTAGATGGAGCTTAAGGTTCCACGGAGTCACGGGAACAGCTAGTTTCTCATATAATAAGTTCAAATCGTAAATTTCACTGCTATTTCTCATATGGTACGAATGACTTTGTTATTTTTCTTGTGTAATACTAGCAGAACTAAAAAATACAACGTTCGCTAGGTTGGGGTTTTCTTACAGCTCTTTTTCTGTATTAGGATATACCCGAAATAACTAAAAAAGGTCATCGCCCTCCAGAGGCCCTTTGTTCTAGTTTGAAACGGAAACGGAGGAGTTAAAAAAGCAAAGGTTCCAGATAGGTATCCCTTGCGTAATTCCATTTCTTTTTTTTAGAGCGTTTTATATTAATCATCTGTGAAATTGCAGTGAAAATATATTTAATTTCACTGTTATACAATCGTAAAAACTAGTTATTGGTTATATTGATACTTAGTAGCCAATTATTACAAAACGTAATGTTTTCACCGATAAGACTCAGTTATTTGCTTATAATAACTCGAATAAAATAAAAGTATAATAGTTGTTTTAAACTATCATGTTGTAAAACTATGCATTCATCTACTTTTGTATCTTCATAAATAGTAGTCCATTATATTCGTGTAACTCAGTTTTTGCAATGTACACCGAGATGATTTTCAGATAACAGCATTTTTCCAAATTTACTTTTATCGTTATGTTTTGGCTAATTACAAAAATATTTTCGTAAATTAGTCTGTTATTCTGATCACTGATGGACAAGCTATATAACTGATATCTACCCATCACAAACTTCAGATTCTCTTATATATGATTTATAATGAAAAAAAAAAAATATTTTTTACATTGTTACCACTTTCGCTTCGTAAGCTATTCACATGGGAAAAAAATTGATGAATTATAACGTGGCATTCATAATTCAAATACCGTAAGACTCAAAAACAAGAAAATTGATAAAACTTAAGAAAGATGAATTGCTTATCCGACTGTAAAAGGTTGTTATAAATTAATTAAGGTGTACTTACCTAATTAGCCATCAGACAAAATCGAGTTGAGCGAACGGTAAACTAGAAACGAGAGGCCTCATTTTACGGGCCTGTTAAAGTCTTATTGTTGAACTTTGGAGCTCGTAACTCCCTCGAGCGCCAATTACTGTCTCAGTATAAAGGAAATTTTACATGGAGTAGCCTGGTACGAGCATACAAAATAAAATCTCGGGTCTGAATAAAAAGTCATATGAAAAGATGTGTATACAAAAATACTTTCAAAAGCTAAGTCCATTAATCACAATTATCACATCAGCCTGTAAGAGACCCACTTCAAGATAATAAGCCTCTTTCCCGAAGGAAGGTATGGAACTATAGCCATAATTATCACGCCAGCCACCGTACTGGCGATTTCAAACACAGAAAAATTGTATAGTTCCCATATACAGTGTTACTATAAGAGCATTTCTCAGTTCAGGTTTCTTCGCGTTACTTTCCTTCACCGTCAGCCAAAAGCATTACCAATTTAAGCAATGTAAGCGAATTCGAACATGCGACCATCGAATTTACATCCTACTGGAGAAACCTCTCTGCTACCATGAGACTACTAATAATGTGTTTTATTTATTCAATGCTTTACTGCTCATTTCAACAAATGAGACATACCCGATCATAGCCAGTGAATACATGTAGTCAACAGTCCACGGGTAAGTCGCTGTAGCACGTAACTTGTCTGAACTACCGTTTTCAGGGACCTATAAAAGTTCTATGTGGTTATAATAGTTTGACAGATCGACTGTTGTCAGATGGTAGATGGCTGACGTCATACCCGTGAGCTTCGGAATCCTCTTTGAATTTTTATAACAGACGTTTGCTAATATTACAAGTGGAATCTATATACGTAGTTATTATAGGTTTCAACTCCTTATGAATCGATATTCCTATATAGCCTATACCTACATAAATTAGACGAGGAGTGAAATCGAGTTTTACACAAAGTCGTTAAATTGCTTCTTCGCACAACATAGTCACGCATCGTCTACTGTACGCGCGTCTATACATAATAATATAACATAATCATAGTATGTACATATTTTATACCATACATCCATAACAAATACTGCACTCAGGGAATAGGTCTCAGAGAAACCTTGAGCAAAAACAGATATACATATTCCAAGAAAATCGTTCCTAAGGAGTAAACTTCAGTTGCGTATTGAAATCGATATGCACCATTTTTATTGAACACTCACTGTACCCGCAGCTCCACACGCGTGTTTTTAAATTGTATTAAAGAAATATAAAATTGTGAGACGATGTATAACTATAGAAATGCTCTTTAAAAATAATTGTACGTACGACACGCACGCCACTAACAGTAACATATAACTTATTTTTAGCCACTCCATGTTATTTTTTAATATCGGGTAGTTATACTGCGAACATTATGTTTTAATGTCTGGTAGTTATACTTTTATATAAGGTTCTCTATGGTTATACTGCGAACGACACATATAAGGGTCGGCGCTTGTTGTGTTAAAAGATTCTTTCGGTGGCCGTCGTACTATGCAGTAGCTATGTCTGAACTCGTGTCGGTTATTTAAAAAGTGATTCGTTGTTAGAATTCATTCTTGACAGTTTATGCATATTGGCCAGTTATGTTTTTTAAATAATCAAATAATTGTTGTTCAAAGAAATTCTTAACAGTACATATTAGATATATAAATAATAACAGTGTGTCAAATGAGTTCTACCATTAGCAACATATTTGGAACTTTAATTTACCATATGACTACCATAGTGCTCATTTACATTGTATAAGGAATTATGAAACAATTACATAAAGATGTTATTATAATGGTATAATATTCCCATATTGTCAAAAGACGTCTATGGTCTAATATCTTATTCGAAAGTCCCCTTCTATCTTGAAAATTACTCTATCTAGAATTATAAACAATTACTGTTACTAAGGTATGTAGACGAAAGCGCGGTAAATAAAACAAAATGGCCGCCTTACGCATGTTTACAGTGAACAACATATTTTTGCTAAATTTTATGCGCATGAAGCCACGGTTAACAGCTAGTATAAAGTAAAATTACCTAACTTACATTTTATAAGGTCAGCTATGTGCCAATGAAAGTTTCGTGAAGGTCGGTCTAACCGTTTTGGAGATAGTACTGTGGCAGAAGCCATAGTTAACAGCTAGTCTAAATTAAAATAAACCAAATTGCTTGTTATGATGTCCGCTATCTGTTGGTGAAAGTTCCATGAAAATCGGTCCAACCGTTTTGAAGATAGCATTACGATCGAAGCCGCGGTTAAGAGCTAGTCTAATTTAGAGTAGCCTAAGTAACTCGCTGTAATTTCAGCTATCTGCTAGTGAAAATTCTGTCAAAATCGGTACAGCTGTTTAGGAGATTACCCGGAACAAACAGACAGACAGACCGACAAGAATGTTAAAAATTGCATATTTATTAACAAAATCGCGTGTACTTACATACCCAATCAGTGTTTTTTTTATTTTGATATTACTTACAGATACTTCATTTTTATTATATATGTAGATAATAGAGTAAAACTTACGTGTGAGACTCGCAGCCGGAAGACCTATTGTTTGATTTTGAGAAGTTGTTTTTTTTTTCATATATCTATTTCAAACTAAACAATTGTGTAAAAATTCATCGTTTCATTATTTTCATTCTTAAACACTCTAAACATTTTATTCTCCCAAATTTCTTTCTAAGGACAACTTTTTTTTTCATATATCTATTTCAAACTAAACACTCTAAACATTTTATTTTTCCAAATTTCTTAAAAAAGCGTTTGAGTTATAAAAGAAACTCCTGATTTGGTAAAAATGCACAGAATCACAATAATAATTCAATATTATTGATAGATTTTCATTCATATCCTGATATTTATATACATCTCATTGTCGCTCTTCTGAGTTATGTAAACGGGTAAATTACAGTAATTTACTGACCTATTGAACATATTCAAATACTTTAATGCTATATAACAGATATAATGTTAATATATTTTATACATTATACTCGGCGGTATCATAAATAGTATAGTACAGGAAATAATTTGTACCAGATGCATTTACATTTCTTCAAGAGTAAGTATTGTAGGTGCATGAATATTTGGCTACATAAATAATCTTAGCTAAAGAGGTTAGTTAAATAGGACAAGATGTCATATTTAAAAAATGGAAAAAAATTAACTTATCGTTTACGCCTGATGATTTTTCATAGCAATTCTTCTAAAGTGAAAATTAAATAACATAGTATTCAAGGCAGTAAATACATATCTTTCTAATATATTATATTTCAAAATTAAATTTTAATAGCAGTCGCAGTGTAAATACATATTTAGTGCTCTCTTGAATGCTGTAGTTAACAACATCTGTCGGTAATCAAAGCACTAATAACTTTGTAAGTGTCTCGTCTCTCATAATACAGTGCGTAAAACTTGAATATTACCTAGTACATATTTAGTACATAGTATGTAATGTATTAATGCAAGTGAAATATAACATATATTTAAGTAATCATATTTTAAAAATTATAATTGCAATTATAGGATTCCAAAATTTGCATTTATTTATCCCCAATTTTTTTTTCGAGTTGACTTATCAAGGCCTTTACACCTTCACCGTACTACTGAGACGAGCGCTTAAGGCACTCCGCTGACTTTCACAACTTGCTCTAGGGTACACGGCACACCAGGGCTTGGGCTATTGCCTAGTTCATGCAATTCGTGAGCTAACTGATCTAACTTAAGCTAAGCTTCATATTCATATGTATATAAGTAATCAACATGTATATGTGTACCCAAAGAATTTACATTTACTGTTATGTACTTCGCTTTAGCAGAATTTATAAAATATAGGTCTACATGTACATCTGGTTCTCTAAAATATAAATAGGTACAGATTGTATTCGTCATTTCAGTTAGCTGTTAATAAAAGGTTAAACAAGTAATTTATTCATGAAACAAATCGAATATTGTGATAAAGAACTTCTTATTACGCACATCGCTAGTTTAAACTTTTTTAAATGTTGTTTTCGTCTCCCTTAATAATATTATCACAGTAATAAAAATATTAATAAATTATGTTGTACTTAATGCCACAAGCTATTTTATAAAATACCAAGAAAAAAAATTGTAGGTACACCATAACATACCTAAAATTAAACGAACAGTAAAATGCATCTAAAAATATGATTACTAAATAAATAAAATAATTGCACAACAGAAATTATAAATATAATAATTACAAAAATCAATATCACATGAAATACCTTTTTGGTCTACGTAAAGTTGGTTATAGTTTCACAGTTTTGAAGACGATGCAGTATCGTAAACATAAGTTATAAATAAGTAAACGTAAGTCCAGCTATTCTAAAAGACTTTGAATATAATTTCGAAAAATCTTCTCTGGAATATTGTTGGCTAGATAGGGTAAAAATAATAGTATTTATGGTTCACTCTGGAATAAATACGTGTACTTGTTAAAAAATTATGAGGACCTTTTCCTTTTAATAGTATCAGGCTTACGACAAACTGGAAACGCAAATTCAAACGGATTTGATTAGAGATTTTATCAAATAAATGACTACAAAGTTCACCAGCTATAAAAAGACACGTTCCATTTCCATATTTAGTTAACTTTATTTGAACAGGTATATCCAGTTATTCGACGAATACTTACAATCGAATATAAATATTAACATAAAAAAAATACCTTTCAGTATAACTCTGTCTGTGATTCGTCGCGATGTTTTTTCTATATTTTAATTTATTACTTCTAATAATCTTTATATCTATATTATTATACTGTAAACTTACCTGTGGAATATGCAAATGTAGCAAGCATTTAGTTGGAAAAGTTGTAATAGTGACTGGAGCGAATAGGGGAATTGGATATGAGACCGCAAAGGACTTGGCAGAGAGAGGTGCGCGTGTGATACTAGCTTGCAGGAACGAAGAACGCGGAATAATCGCTAGGAACAAAATAATTGCAGTATCTGGTAACGACGATGTACATTTCCTTTCACTTGATCTCGCTTCGTTTGCATCTATAAGAGAATTCGCAGATATAATAATGAAGAACGAAAAACGTCTTGATATTCTTATCAATAATGCCGGAGTTTATAAAGTAGACAATGTAAAATCTGAAGATGGACTATTTATCGGTATGCAGATTAATCACTTCGGACCATTCCTGTTAACAACGTTACTTCTACCTATACTAAAATCTTCTGCACCAAGTAGAATAATCAATCTATCATCGATAGCACATAAATTTGCAGAAATCGACTTTATGAACTTGAATTTGGAGAAAGAAACAACAAAGACATTTAATGCTGGAAGAGCTTATGGTACTTCGAAGTTATGCAATATACTTATGTGTGTTGAATTAGAACGGATTTTGAGAAACACCGGAGTAACAGCAAATTCTTTACATCCAGGTTTAGTAGATACGGAAATGGTAGAACAGATAGATAAACCTGGAGGAAAGTATGCAGAACCCTTAGCAAAACTTTTCCTGAAGAAACCTTGGGAAGGGGCACAGACTACAATTTACCTCGCGGTTTCACCTGAGGTTGAGAGCATTAGCGGGAAATATTTCGTTGATTGTCGTCAACAAAAGATGATACAAAAAACGATAGATGAAGAAGTCGCGCGGAAACTATGGGAAGTGTCTGAGAAAACGGTGAAACTAAAATAAATTTATGATGTAACATACGTATCTGTTTTTTTACAACGTGTGCTAAGTGTGAAACTTAATATTTATTTTTAATATGTAAGCGGATTATAGTATAATAAGAGATTTTTTAAATTGAAAGTTTTATTGTAAACTCTCTCCATATTATTTTATGAGATTATAATCATAGAAATTGTAGTCATATTTGAATTTTGAAGAAAAAAAAAACATACAATTATACACATATTTTAACCAAAAAAAAAAAAAAACCGTACGCCGCAGTTGCTAGCAATTTACATGCATTGACGTATAATGTAATTGGGATTTAAAGTAATTCTCGACTTTTTATTGTTTTTGTGTCTAGTTCATTGATTATTGTTTGTTCAATTCCGATTCAAATTCGATGTAATAATTTAAAAAAACACTTCCTTAATGTTGGATTAATGAGTTATTCTAGTCGATATTTACGATATTAACAAAAGGTCCACAATTATTATGATCATTCGACGCGGATTTTTTCGTAGATGGTCCTAGACTACTTATTATTATTTATTACACGGACATTTGTTTTTTTTTAATACTACGTCTAAGCAGTCGGATTTCCACTAGTTCTATATGTATCAGGATACTAAATAAATGATAAATAGTAAAAAAACGCAGATAAATGTTTTTTCTTCTATTTTTTTTTTTTAAGTTGTGTACACATGATGTATTTGTTATTTAGTAATGAATTTGATACAAATATCACTACTAATTAAATATCGTGAAAAAAGTAATAGCTAAAAATTCAAATTGTAATATTTCTCAAGAGATTTTAATATAATTTTGCACACGAAAAGCATACAACATAATTTCGCAATTGAAGCATAAGAATCGTCAATAATAGAATTATGATTACTTAATGAAACGATTCTTGCAGAGCCGAGGCCTGTTGCTAATATTTAATGCGTTCTTGCATAAAATAAAAAAA
>JACEII010000010.1:7298843-7318229 GCA_014332785.1 Antheraea mylitta
ATTATCTACAATAATCAAGTTGGAAAAAGTTAATGCATCAATACAAACATTTTATGTATGTATATATTATATACACTCTCTCTCTCTTTTTCTCTGTCACGACATCTAACCTAAACATATACACTGCACATAGACCATACGTAAAAATAAATTTAAATAATCATATCTACCACTTACTTTATCATAAATATCTTCTACTTGTATTAAAACTTTTTTACAATCCATTGTAATGAAGAAAAATATAAATATGAAAGAAACATGACCATCACGTCGACGAGTTAAAGGTCACTTGCCTGTAACTATTTGTCTAAGAGCTAGCAAAGGTTTCGAGTGCGAATTTTATTTAGCCAGTTCTATGTTCTTCCAAAAACGTGCGGGCTGCCTGGCTGTCGCACCTTTACAGACAAAAATATTAATTTTTAAATAACTTTCCGATGTTTTTTTTTTTCACTAACTTGGAAGCGCTATTAAACATGGAATTATTATTGTTATTCACAATAATGTGCCTCATGCTATTTTTTGTAAATAAAAAGAGAAGTAATTTCAAACCATGTTGGGATAACCGTTATTTTATTATTATTTTATTTATACATAAATAAGTACAAATTTTGTTTTTCAGACATTTATTTGGTTATTTACTCAATAATAAGACTGATTTCTTGCTGCTGGCTGTGATAAATTTATGCTTTAATAGCGTTTAATAGTTATTGAAAAAAATATTTCTAAAATTATTTATAAATGAAAATTTTGACCTTTTTTAAACTTTTGTTGCACATTAACTACAAACGTTTGTCTCTCGTTATTCTGAACAATTCCTTGCGTTTTAAGAGACAAAATTTATCCTAAATGTAATCTTGTAATATTAATCATCACTGTGTCATGTTTCGTCTTAGTTGGTTCAGTACTTTTAGAATTATATGTGTTCACAGGGAGTGACAGCCAGACAGTAAAAAATTATAAAAAGATTATTTTTGGCTTCTATATTAATAATAATATAGTCTACCCCGGTAATAATTTTCAAAAAATATTTAATGTACAGATTTGATCTTATTTCAGCTGTATTATAGTGTAGAAGATAAATAATATAATAGAAAATATTCTTTACAATCGTTGTGGTTTGAAAATTAATCAACAAAAAATAAAATGCTTCATAATAAAAAAACACACATACGTCAATAGAATTTAGCCTATTAGATTTTATAGTTCTAACTAATTCAACTGCTTGATAATTTCGCATAGAAACGTTAGTTCGCCGTCATAATGTATGCTGGTTTTTGCGTATCGACGGGGACGTTGGTTCGAATCCCACCGATCACCCTTTTTATTTTTTTTAAAGATAAGATTAAGATGCATAGGGTGATGAAATATAGCTTAAATTTTATCTACTCTTACTGTTATATATAGCACAAAGAAAAGTTAGCAAAATGCATCAAGAACTTTTAACCACAAATTTTTAACTTTCGTCCGTTATCCTGGAGAACCCTTAGTGTATTATGGGACAAAAGGTATCCTAGATGTAGTCTTGTAATATTAGTTATCAGTATGTCAAGTTTCGTCAAAAATGGTTCAGTACTTTCAGAGAAATACGCGTTCACAGGGACAGATAGACAGACAGACGGACAAAAATTGTAAAAAGACTATTTTTGGTTTTTATATCGATAACATAGTCTACTCCGATTATAATTTTCAAAAAATATCTATTTAATGTACAGATTTGGCCTTGTTACATTTTTATTATAGTAATAGATAGATTTTAATATTTTATAATGATAATTAATAATCAATGTTTAAAATATATGGGAATTATTAAATTATATATTTTCGTAGATTTTTAATTATTGGATTCAATTATGATCGTTTAGCTCCGTATTCCTCTAAATAAAAACCATCTAAATTCTAAATTACAAGTCACAAAACAAAAACAAGTATAAAAAACGTCGTATATTAAAAAAGCGACTCATATGTAATTATATTTTATCTTATCTCAGACTCGAACATTATTGATTATAAGATAACATTCAGTTCATTTGTAGCTACGATCCGAAACGATGTTTATTGTAACTTTAATTATTGTAAATGTAATATTCGCAGCGCTAATTCGAATATATTGTAAACTAACGACCGGAATTTGCAAGTGCAGCAAACATTTAGTAGGAAAAGTTGTAATAGTGACTGGAGCCAACGCTGGAATCGGATATGAGAGCGCAAAAGACTTGGCAGAAAGAGGCGCACGTGTTATACTAGCCTGTAGGAATGAAGAACGAGGAACTACTGCAAGAGACAAAATCGTCGCTGCAACCGGTAATACAAATGTAAATTTTCTACAACTTGATCTATCTTCTTTGGCTTCAGTAAGAACATTTGCAGATAATATAATAAAAAACGAAAAACGTCTCGATATTCTAATCAACAATGCTGGGATTCTTGATACAGAAAACGTTAAAACAGAAGATGGATTATTTGTGGGTATGCAGACAAATCACTTCGGTCCATTTCTTCTGACTTCATTACTCCTACCACTACTTAAATCTTCGTCGCCGAGTAGAATAATCAATGTATCATCGATGGGGTACAGAAGAGGTGTTATTGACTTTGAAAACTTGAATATGGAGAAGGAAACTAAAGAAACTTTCGGTTCATTTCAAGCGTACTGTAATTCGAAACTCTGCAATATACTAATGACTACCGAACTGGATAGAATTTTACAGGGTACTGGAGTAACAGCCAATTGTTTACACCCGGGTGCGGTCGACACAGAAATTTTTCCTAAAGGAAAAATTCCCGGATTGCATTATTTATCACCTTTGATTAAGAACTTTATAAAAAATTCGTGGGAAGGTGCACAAACTTCCATTTATTTAGCTGTTTCACCAGATGTTGAGCAGGTAAGCGGCCAGTACTTCAGTGATTGCAGAATGCAAACTTTAACACAAAGAGCTCAAGACAAGAACGTTGCTCGAAAGTTATGGGAAGTCTCGGAAAGATTAGTAAATTTAAAATAAAGAGCTATAAGCATCACAAACTTTATATAAATTAGAATTACATTCAATTACCTCATTCAAAGGCAAACCTCATGTAAATATCTTTTCCGAAGTGAATTTCAAATATTCATACAAGTTTCCTGATATCCTCTTCTTTTTACAATAAAATTCTTAATAACAATTTGTTTTATTATTTCAATCTATAAAAATAAAAACTGAATATATCTATATAAGCGCATGACTTCAGACAGACTAAATCTATCTGGCTATTTTATTGATAAGAAACATCAATAGGCAAGGGTAAAACTTATTGTTGGTGTGGCAATACAGGCTATTTGTGTGAGACGTGGCGACGCGATGCCATGCGCAAGCGACTGTGCGCAATCTCTCTAGCCGCACTGAGCTCGCATACCTATAGTATGTTATTACTACGTTACACATATATTTCATATCTGCCAGGAGTCTAGTGATGGCTCAATTTTTTTGTAACATAAAAGCTAGATTTCATGCAAATTATTAAAGTAATTACTAGAAAATGTGTCCTCGCTAGTCAGATAGATACGACACTTACACACACCCCTAGCTAAACAAGTCGAGTTAAGCTGTTACACTATTGACACAGTCATCTTTGCTTCAGGCAGGCATAGAGATTACCGCAAATTGTATATCCAACGTGCCGTTAGTGATCTCACCAAATGGTATTGTAAATGGTGGGTTGAAATCATACGTAATAAGAGTTGCATGGTACTTTTTTATCCCTCTAGAAACCGTTATAAACTTAAACTTTTCGATCTATACGAAGTTCCTATTCCTTGGGCGTCGAAGTAAAGTATCGAAGTGTCACACTGAATAGGGAGCTTACGTTCATACCATACGTCGATACAATGCAAAACAATGATCACAGATCACTTGCATTCACTGGTATGCTCGATGAGCAAAATATCCCTCAGACCTTAGTTCACGCTTTATACGAAATTTCTTTACTTATATATCAGAACCCCGCTTTCTTAAGATTAACATTTTACAAGATTGTTTCATACGGAAGGTGGTCGATGTCTCGTGGTAGATACAGAAGATCGATCTCCATAAGGATTTGTAGTTTCCATCGATATGGCCATATGTAAAGTCGCTCGTGACCAGTTATTTTGAAAAAGCAGCGAATTATCCCAGGCCGTTAATAATGTCCGCCGCGAATTATAGAACCATACCCAACGCCCCACGATACAGAAGACGGCCGTGGAATATGGTCGTCAATCTTCCTGATAAAATAAAAGAATCCCATGATTAGTACCCCTCTGACTCTTCACCAGAGCATGTGTGCACCCATGCCCGCGTAAACACAGGTCACATTTCGCTTCCGCACACACACCGCGACCCCCTTGGCAGGGACTTAAGGCTAGGTTCGATCACAGGGAGTGGAACCTTCGAGCACGACGCTAGCACGATACATAGACGCTAAATATTTTCACTTGCTAGCTTAACACATACAATATAGATCACCCCATATACGTGCACACGCACACAGGTTTTTAGAACTTGGTCAGTTTAGTTTAGCCGAGTTGACGGATGCAAAATACATGTTTGAGTTCCTTATTCGAATTGAACATCATCAGTCGAGCATTATTAGCACACTCCTACATTTGTTGTCAAATAAAAATTGATAAAAAAATACTTAAAAATATTGTTTATTAACTTATGCTCCTAGCTCCGCTTGCCTAAATGTGGCTTTCATATATCTCGCGGCGATAGTAAATGTTTTTTTGTGAATGTACTATATCCTTTTTTATATTCCTGGTAATGTGTATGTAGAATTTGACAATGATTGATTAAATAACTAAGCCGTAAAAACATGACAAACAAACTAACATTCGCTTTCATAATATTACTTAAGATTAAAGATGCAAATCATAATATCGATTACGTCATATCTTTGGATCCAACGTTGTGTTATCCTATTTTAGGTTAGAACGTTGTCAACTATAATACAAAATTCAGTTCCGTTGTAGCTACTAGTACGAAACAATGGTTTTTTTTTAACTTCAATTATTTTAATTTTGATAGTCGTAATAGTATTTAAAATATACCTTAAAGTAACTTGCGGAATATAGAAATGCAACGATCGTCTTTTTGAAAAAGTGGTAATAGTTACTGGAGGTAATAATGGAATTGGATACGAGACCTCAATAGACTTGCTAGAATGATGTGCACGTGTTATACTAGCATGTCGGAGCGAAGAACGAGGAATTGCTGCTAGGGACAAAATCATCGCTGCGATAGGTAGCACCGATGTACATTTTCTTCAACTAAATCTGGCCTCTTTCGCTTCAGTGAGAACATTTGCAGATAATATAATAAAAAACGAAAAACGTCTTGATATTTTGATCAACAATGCTGGGCTTCATGACACAAAAAACATTAAAACGGAAGATGGATTGTTTGTGGGCATGCAAACAAATCACTTCGGGCCATTTCTTCTGACTTCGTTACTCCTACCTCTACTCAAATATTCGTCACCAAGTAGAATAATTACCGTATCCTCAATAGCAGACAAGAAAGGTGTAATTGACTCTGATAATTTGAATATGGAAAAGGAGACCGAAAAAACGTTCGATACATTCCAAGCGTAAGAAAACTCTAAATTGTGCAATATGCTGACGACTACAGAAATAAATAGAATTTTAGAGGGCACTGGAGTTACAACCAATTGTTTGCATCCAGGTGCGGTGTACACAGAACTTGTAGTTGGAATAAGTTTCCCTGGACTAAAGCTGTTCATACCTGAAATTAAGCAATTCTTAAAGAGTCCGTGGGAAGGTGCACAAACCTCCATATATTTAGCTGTCTCGCCAGATGTTGAAAAAATAAGCGGCCAATACTTCAGTGATTGCAAAAAGCAATCGTTACCAAAAATAGCACGAGACAAGGAAATTGCACGTAAATTATGGGAAGTATCGGAAAAAACAGTAAACTTTGACAAAATAATTAACATGAATTTATAAAATATTAAAATAAAGTATTATTCATAATTTCCAGGTGCTTTTTTGTTATGAATTTTCAAAGCTTTTTGTAGGCTTCAATTACAGACGTAGTTTTAATAAATTAATTAAATAATACCTACGTTTTCTATTACACCTTTTTATTGAATAATGTTTCCTTCATATTCATTGCATTCTTTATTTGATGCCAGATTTAAAAATCCACTATGAAAGAAGATAAATATCTCTCAATTTATTACAAACAATCACTTATGTAAGAAAACTTAAATTGTTTGTAAGGCGTATGAAAATAGTAATTTATCATGTTAAAAATAACGATAACATATAATTAATAATGATATGATAATTTAGTAGGAAGTGTTTAAGTATATGAGTCATATACTACGTACTTATTATATTTTATTTGACTGAAGATAGCGTTACTTTACTAAAACCCATCATTAAATAAACAGTGGATGTTATTTTACACTTCCACCTGGAAGTGATTGACTACCTAGTTATATTCCCACAGACTTCATACACACACCGAAATCCCGTTAAGCTTGCCTAGCGTTCCCCGAACAGGATGGGAGCTAGACGCTAGGTCAGCGTACCACAAAAAGTAAAATAAGATTTAAGTCAAGTATATTCGAGAGAATCCAGCATCGCCTCTCGTAGGTTTAAGACATAGTTATAAAGGTCTGAAACTCGACCTGATAGTTTTAAGTATATAATTTTTTGTATAAAGTCGACAATATATTAATAAACGCTCTAAAATCGACTTTTACTTTTCACAAAAGCAATCCAAGCGCTCCCGAACTTAACTACCTACTACTACGTCACACTGCAACAAGAAGCGTTTTTTTACGACTCCGATTCGTGCCGCCGTGCGGGTCGGACGCGTGCGTAGTACTCTTCCGTTGTAAAATTTTTGTTCGAGTTTTCGTTCGATTTTTCGTTCAGTGTTCGCGACGTATTTACGCGTTCGTGCATTCACAGCGGAAGTTCGTTATTTCGTACGTTTTGTCGCGTTTTTGCGATCTTGCTTTCCTTCTTGGGACTTGATTGCAGGCGTTCTTTTCAGAACGTAGCAAACTGCACTTTTCGGTGCAATTCTAATCGCACTTTTTAGTGCGTCCTGCGTGTTCTCCGTGTGCTGCGTGTCGCCGGTTCGCGTTCCAAGAGTTCGAGCTCCGTGTCATCGGGCAGCCGAAGAAAGAAGTGTTAGGGCCTCCCCCTAGGCACTGTAGGTCCTCTGTGAGACATTGCACTTCGCCCACAGTTTCCTTTTGGCCCAGACTCCGGAGTCCGTTAAATTCAAAAAGGCGCGCCCCTTGCCCCTCTGGCAGGGAGTTTCACATGTCTTCCGCCGCCCCGCACCCCTCCTCAGGCCCCGTTATGGTCACTCAGGCTTCCGAACAGCGCGAGGCCGCGCGCTTTCGGAAATTCATTTCCAAATTATGTCCGGACATAATTATTGAGTACGAACGCTTCTGTAGGGAAGCGGACGACTATTTCCAGGGCGGTTCAGTGCCCACGCTCGTCTCCGCCGCGGAAGAGGACCTCGAGAGGAACTCTTTTGCGGCACTCCTGAAGGACCCTCAGTCCTCCGGGAGTACCCCCCTGCCCCGACCTCTTCTCGTTCTTCAGACGAGGAATGCTCTGATATGGAGCAAGACCCCCCGGGAACGATAGCTTCACCGTCAACTCCCGGAAGTCTAAACCATGCAAGAAGCGTGCTAACTCTTCGTCAGACACTGAAGGCCCTAAGCCTTCCAAATTATCCAACGTCAATGGCGCGAAAGTGCCAAAGACGTCGGTCGTCCACGCCCTCCGTGCCGGCTCCCTCGAAAGCTACGAGTCCTGCAGCTTCGAGTAAGAAGCCCCGTCCCCCTCCATCCGTCACGATCCCGGACAAGGCGTCCTGGCTCGACATCTCTGACCTCCTGAGTACCCGAACGGGTATTCAGATAAAAGTTAACACCTCTGCCTCACATCGCGATCTTACGCGCCTTCTGCGCGCTAAGAAAATTCCCTTTTTCACATATGCGCTCGAAGAAGAGCGCATGTTACGCGTAGTAATACGCAGAGTCCCCGCCCAGATTCTCGTAGACGATATCTACGAAGACCTCCGGGAACAGAAGTTCCCAGTCAAAGAGGTCCATCGCATGCGATCTTATAGAAACAAAGCGCCCTATGACATGGTGCTTGTCATTCTCGACCGCACCGTAGAGGGCAAGAAAATCTTCTCGCTCTCGACCCTCTGCGACCTCTCCGGCGTCACCGTAGAGCCGCCGCGCAAAACGTCCGTACCCTCGCAGTGTCATAACTGCCAGGAGTACGGACACTCCGCACTTAATTGTCACCTGAAACCCAGGTGCGTTAAGTGCCTAGGCGAACACTCCACTTCGGAGTGTTCGCGCACCAAAGACTCGCCCGATCCTCCGAGTTGCGTCTTATGCCGCGGCGTGGGCCATACCGCGAATTATCGCGGTTGTCCCCGCGCCCCGCGCTCAAGACAGCCCCGATACGCGAGGCAGGTTTCGCCCTCCAGGGCGCCTGCGGCGTCTACCCGCACCCGCCCCCCGCCTCTCGACTCTCGACAGGCCTTTCCCAGCCTGCCGCGCGCGTCACGCGCACCGGCAGCGTCCGCACCTGCGCCCAAAGCAACCCCTCTCCCCGCGCGGGCCCCTCCGGCCCCGTGGACACCGCAGATCGCAGCGCAACTCGATCCCAGACTCCAGGCGGCGAAGCCTTCACAGGCCGACACCGCAGTCTCTCTCTCCGGCATGGACTGGTCCGCCCAGCTTCTAGTTTTTCACGAGATCTCAGCATACGATGAGGTCGCGAACGACCCCAAACAGGGCCTACTTCGCGCGATCGCGGAATTTCCCGCCATCGCGGCTACGATGCAACGGCTCGCACGCGCCGCCGTCTCGAAAAAATAATAATTTTTCAATATAAGATAGAGCAAACTCACGTGTTTGCATCTATCTTCCGCTAAACCGTTAAAAAATTTCGTAATATCTATTTTTAGATCCCGGCACCGGTGCCGCCCGTTTACATTGTAAATTCGATGTCTTTCTTTCATTTTTCTGTGACCGGCCACATCGCGAATCCCTGTCCCGTGCGTCACGGGCAGAGAGATATCGTTTCTGTACCCGCACATTGTTTGCTCGCGTTATCTTGGCAATATTTTTGTCCGTGGCTACCCGGGTAGACGCAAAGATATTGCGTTCGCGATACAATAGTACACACCAACATCGATTTTACACATACACAGTTAATCAGACATGCACCTTACACATCTGGTGGAAGGGTTTGCTTTTTTCCCTTATCGAACTGAATCGAGTAGATTTAGTTTATCTCTTTTCGAATTACATGTTGTGTTGTTGTATCATGCAATTTTAATTGTATGATCCAAAAACGGATACATGTATTAGTTTAGCATAGTTTAGCTAGGATAGATCGGGTTTTTCTAGGTAACAGCCAAGCCGAGGTGTGCCGAGCACCCTTGAGATAGTTACCATAATAAAATCGGCTAAGTGCCTTAAGAGCTCGCCTTAGTAGTCCGGTGAAGCTGTAAAGGCCAAAGAATTAAGGCCAATAGGGTAGTCAGTTCGAGAAAAAAAAAGCGTTTTTTTATTAAAACGATAAAACGAACTAAAACAGTATTCCTTGGTTGAACTTGGCGGCCGTTGACACTATTGGTATGTTGGTATAACCGTAAATGTAAAAAATATAAAATTAAAAGAATATTGAAACTGATGTGTGTATTTGTGTAGACGCGTTAGAAGTTATACTTCTTTGATTTGACAAGACACAACTTTTTCAAAAATTTTATCTGTCGCCTTAATCTACGTTTGTAGAGAAAACCACACTAACAATAGAAAAAAGGTATTCAATACATTGAAAGTTTTAATACAAATACAAAGAAACAAAATGTTGTCTATAGCTAACTTCAGGGTGTCGGTATTTCGTGACCGTGTGCGCGCGTATCGTAGTAACTTCAGGGTGTCTGTTTTTCGGGACGGTGTGTGCGCGCATCGTAAAAATTTACTCTCATCATTTTTCACTAACGCGCCAAAAGAAGTACAATTTCAATTAAATTAATAAAAAAATATACATGTATATTAATTGTTGAATTATACAATATATATTCAATAATAATATAATAATAAATTCAGTAAAATATGTTGTAGATTGACGTGTGGTAACCACAATCGATTACACTTGTTTCGCTCCTTCACGGAATATCTTCAGACCGATAATAAATTTTAGTTTTTTTTTATATCATAGGAGGGAAACGAACAGATGGGTTACTTGATGCTAGGTGATCACCACCGTCCATAGACACTTGCAACACCAGGGGAGTCATAAGTGCGTTGCCAGCCTGTGTTTGGGAGGAGGGCGGGGGAGACAGGAAGGGAAGGAGGAAGGGGAAGGGGAGCGTAGGTGGGTCTCCGGCTCTCTCACTGACCGAACGAAACGCAACAATGCGAGCACTGGTACTTCACGTCGGTTTTCTGTGAGAGGGTGGTGCTTCCCCGGACGAGCCGACCCATTCGTGCTGATAGCAATAATAGCTTCAGCTTGGCTCTACTACTTCAATTTATTTTTAATTTCAGTTTAGTTTTAAGATCGCAACTATATTATCAATATTCTGTTTAGACTCCTACGATATTGTACAAAGAATATTCTGATTGAAATCATTAACAATTTAAACAGATCTTAATACAAACTTATAGTTCAAGGTAATACATATTTCAATATGAGAGACTTCATAATTTGTTAAATGTATTTTATTAGGCATTTTAATTTATGGCTAAAAATTCTGTATAATTTTACACACCATTCGTCAGCAAATCAGAGAACATTGGCATTATTGTATACAATGATTGTCCTTATGATTTGATATGACAATATGATTTGTCCTTACCGATCAAAGATATATTAAACAACTGATTATTTATCTGGACTTGATAAATACAGTAAATAACAGGTCAAATAATTATTATAAAACATAGTTTTCATGTGTTTTATGTTCATGTCATGCAAGAAAATGTATCTTCACCATTCATAAGTACCACAAAAAGTTATATAGGTTATAACTAAAGTAGGAATTGTTTATCGAGTTTATCTGGCACAATAACTGAAATTCAAACAATTTCATATAAACGTTTATTTTAATTAAATAGATAAGTGTACTAGGTGACTGTTTAAAGTTTAACACCCATCAATCCTTTGACAGTTCATGGTCAAATTTAACATAATAATGTCAAAACAAATACTAATATACAACAAAGAGAACCTTTGTTAAAGTTTGTTTAAAAATTATAGAAAGTATGGGAATGATACTTCTAAACGTAAAAAAATCATATCTAGGCTCAATGAACTATACTAAAGGGGCGTTTTTCAAGGTTAATCATTACGTTATTGTTTATCTATATTAATATTATAAAGAGGTAAAGTTTGTGAGTTTGTGATGTTGTGATGTTGTGGCATTGTAGGGGGTAATCTCAGGAACTACTGGTCCGATTTGATTAAATCCTTCAATGTTATATAGCTCATTCATCGAGAATGATTATAGGCTATATATCATCATGCTAAGATCAATAGGAGCGGAGTACAGACGAAAAATATTTCAAACTCGGGTTTTTTTTCCTTTTGAGAATTGCTGCGTGTCAGTGTATCTATTCCACGCGAACGAAGTCGCGGGCAGAGGCTAGTATATTTATAATGGGAATAATAAAAGGAAACCGAGTGCGAGTCGAGGTGCGAGAGGCGGGCGCGACTGCGCGGCACGGCGTGATGCATTACTTTTTTTATTATTACATTATTTCATTTTTTACGTAGATCACCTGATGTTGAATGTATATCAATTTTGTTTTTGTTTAGAGAATTAGGTCAACTATGATACAGCCATTTTTAAAATTGGTTTAGAACTAGAATCGACTAAAGATTATCCTGTAAAAATATTGCT
Source organism: Antheraea mylitta (assembly GCA_014332785.1). Lineage (NCBI taxonomy): Eukaryota > Metazoa > Arthropoda > Insecta > Lepidoptera > Saturniidae > Antheraea > Antheraea mylitta. The sequence goes on from JACEII010000010.1 coordinate 7,310,783, forward strand.
GGCGACTAACCAGTCGTGCTATGTATTGACACTATAAAAAATAAATTTACATTTTTGTTCGTGCAACAAAATATCGTAAATCTACATCTACATCTTGTTGTATTAACGATGCTGATATGCGATTGTGCTCTAGACAAAAATAGTAAAGCCATTAGGAAAAAATAAATCAACTTATGATAAAACTTAAGTACCCAAAATACATAGATACATTTGAATAAAGAGATTGTGTGCTTCAACTCTACAAGAACAAAATCAAAGTGCCTAATTTATTTCTTCAATTATTTGAATAGTTCGTCTCAGACTTTGATCAGAGAATTAAGATTTATTATAATGTATTAAAATTTATACGTTAAACAAGTGTAGACTTGAAATAAAACAACCATATTATCTACATTACAGGTTTTGGTTATAATAATAATGATTGACTACAAGAACTAGTACGAACTTCAAATGAACATATTTCAAATCATGTCAAACCGTCTTCACCATAAAGGCACATATACACACTACACATATAACATACAGTACGAAAACTATAACCTATAAACGCTCGCACCGGCACACTCACACTAACACATGCATCGATGAGACCCTTAAGCGGTTTTCGCAGTGCTGTCCATAGAATTCCTTTCAAAATCGCTCGGCGATGCGCATGTTTTGTGAGTGTGTCGTTTTCGAGCGTTTGTACGTAGTTTCCGTACTGAATCTCACATTTATACTGTGACATATATGTATATTCTTTTTAACAATAATAATCTATGTTAGCATATTACAATAAAAACCAAACGTCATGCTGAAGGAAACGTGACAGTTACATGACAAGTAAATAAGATACAAAATTTCAGTGATAATTTTAAATATTATCTTCAGAGATTCATAAAATTAATATGAATCACAAACCATTTGTAAATACCTCTCCGTCTTACTTTTGGAGTTGCCTCACTCTGAAAGAAGAGTGCCCTTTCTTTTCTGCTGACGATCCAAAAGTGTATTACTTTGGACTGGCTATAGCCTGCTTATACGTGGCATTTTGCTTAATGGTTCTAGCCGATTTGAAATTCTACTGGTCATTGGACAACTTTCAGCGTCAGATAGATTATTACACGAATTTGGTGAGAAAAAAAGTGAAGCATGTGCAGATAAATCAAAGGAGATTAATGTCGACTCAAGAGAGAACTGAAAAGCAGTTGAAAAGAAGCCAGCAGTGCAAGCATATAGTGACAGCATTACGAGTAGCATTTTTAGCAGATGACCCCCGTCAGGTTTCAGTGTTAACGAACAATGGTGATTTAAAGGAATCTCCGTACTCAGAGGCATGGTCTGAGAATCAGAGTACTTAAAACTTGAATACTATCCTCTTAAGTTTAATTATCAAGTAATATAGAAGATTTGAACATTATAAGTCTATATCTCGTTTGTTTAAACTGCCTGTAAATATTTCTTTTGGATTCAATCACTGTCTGTAGTGTCATATTTTTCAAATACTTGCAATTCTGCGTAATAAGAAGCCTGAAAAGCTAACATTTAATAATTACACTCTTTATAATCAAGATCAGCTCTATTTCTACAGAATAATTAATTATTATTTTCAGTTATTAATGACATTAGGGAAGATGGTTAAAACATATATCTTAACAGCAGATTAACATGGGCATAATAAATAGGTACTTTAATCTATACCGTTGTGAAAACATATATATTTGGTACACCTTACAAATATTGTACCCTTTGCTAAATATAATGACTGTAATAACTTATACGTTTGCTTGCTGTATAAGTGTACATATAATAAATCCTTGAATGACATTTTAATTCACGATATATTATATTTCACCACTGACTGGACATGAAAATTATAGTTATTTTAATATAATCAATGAGATTTAAGTTGAAGATGATAAATAAAAAGCTATTTTCTCGTGTATTTTTTTCAGATTAGACGCTAGTACCTGGGCGACCGAGCCTAGCTCGGTTCTTTAAAAAACATTATTAAATGAAAATAAGCTGTTAGGTTTGCTTTATAAAATTAACATTTTTGTACAAAAAAAAAACAATATATATGTCTCTACTGCTGTCGCTCGGATGCGAACTGGTGTTACACGGATTTTCGGAGCAACCGATCTCCATCGGAACAGTTTATGTTTTCACAGGGCCGGTGAAATTTACTTTTATATTTTAACTATATTGTTTCATTGCCTGAAAACTCAGTTAAATAAAGTTGTCCATGAATAAAATCTAGCTAGTTCGATTTATCGTCCTCGAAACTACCTACATACTAAGTTTCACTAAAATAGATGACACCGTTCCCGAGATTCTGAATATATACAAATATAAAAATATACAAGAATTGCTCGTTTAAAGGTATTAGATATACAAACGAAAATTATTCGTTCAGGCTGACATGTAACAGACGTATGGATTCAGTGAATTATAATTCAATTTCCGGATTTATAATATCATGTGAATACAGCATACATACATACATGTGAAGCAGCCATACATAAATCATAATGTCAAATGACAACATTTTTCATACCACGTAAAAAACAGCAGTGTCCAATTAATGTTTCCTGACTACCATGAAGTTTGTGAATAAGTTTAGTCTCATATATCATGGTGTAGAACTAAACCTGCGATATTTGTATGAAATGTATATTTTTGTTGACAAAATATCATGCGACCTCCACTTTGGGCGCGTTCCACAAGACATTCATTCACAACGCTCACAACAGCCTTTTGCCATTCCACTAGGCAACTGCGATCATTGCGATCGTTTCGAAAACATCATTGATGACGTCATAACATACGCTCACGGAGAAGTTCACGACGCCCCATGTCTGAAGGTGGGTCGATGTGAACGTTGACAAAATTGGCGGGTGGTGACCGTAAAAATTTAATTATTTGATACGGTAAATAGTATTCATATAAAATTACATATTGTATTAAAATAGATAAATTAAATATGAAATTAAATATATTTATTAAGTTTTGATAATTTTACTTCTTTTGAAAAATGTTGTGAATCCTAAAATTCAGTGTAGAAATTAATTTATAATTTTTTCATGGCAAAATGTTTTTCATTCAACCAAAAAGGTCATTTTTATATTTTTATGACAATTAAAATAAAATAAAATGAATTATACGTTGTTTTTTTATACTTAAACCAATTTAATAATAATTAGAATTTACTGTTAAGACTTACAAAATGCAACGTAACCTCTTAAAGCTTTTGCTTTATTCCTTCTAGATCGCCATTTGTATTATTTATCTGAACGCTCAAAACGCTCATAAATGCATTCCACTAGCCCTTACTATTGTAACGCTCGAGAGCTGGTCATGGATGATGGAGGATGATCGTGAGCGTTGTGAGTACTTAATGGAACGCAGTCTTTATGATTCCAAAATATCATTAACGAATGCGAGATTATAACAAAATAACAAAATTACAACATCTATTACAATAATCATTTCGTTCTTATGTGACATGTAAGACAGTTTTATATGTAAATAAAAACATTTATATGATTCAATCTTGAATATATATTATACATTTATTCTTAGCTGCTACCCGCTCGCTTGTTTGCGTGCATTTTTTGTTATCTTTATGTGAAATGTCGATATTTCCTATCAAACGATATTATCTGAATTATGTCAATGTCATTACGATGTGTCCAGCCATTAAGCATGATTCATTTAATATTTACAGTATATACTTTTTAAATATGCTAACTCATGATGTTCACAAATAAATAAATACACAGTGGCACTAAAGACTAGCGTAATTTTTGTTTTATTATTATGGTTGCGTCATATAGCCTAGAATAGTCGTTCTTAAATCCTCTGTAATCAGTTTCATCTATAAATAGGCAAGTGTAAGAAATGCCTGTGACGTCACGTGAGAGCTTATGTGATATTTCTTAGGTATTAACAATACCGCAGTGTTCTCGCCGGCAGGAGTCCGGTAAAGCTGTTAAGACCTTGCTAAGTCAATAACGTTGTCAGTTTGAGAAAAAAATGCGCTCGCCGACCGCTTCCGCGACCTTCTCACGCTGTCTTGGTTTCGTAAGTCTAATCTTTTATTTTGGCAAGTCTAACCTAACCTACAAAAGACGAGAAAATAGATAGAAACAAATCGGTCAGGTTAGACTTGCGAAAAAAGATAACGCGATAGACATTGGTGGTTGGTGTCATTACATAGTACCCATTTTTTTATCTTTCATTGATATTACCTTGACCACAATCTTCTGTGATGTTAATTAAGGACGTGGTCTAAATTGGTAAACATTCTCCCAGTCACGATTCAGGACAAGTCCCAATGGACTATGATTTCAAACAGGTTAAAGACCCTTAAGGTAAATTACACGTCCGCCCTGAGTACACCGGCGGGCATTCGCGTAAAATGTCCCACGTCCGAAGACCATCGCGCTTTGATTCGATTCCTTACGGTATTCGAAAATCGATTAACTAATATGCTAATATTTCACGTTCGCTCTCGAGGAGGAGCGCCTCCTCCGTGTCGTGCTTCGCCGTGTCCCGGCCAAAATCTCGGTCGAGGACATCACCCTCTCCCTTCAGGAGAAGAAAGTCCCCGTGCGTGAGGTACACCGCATGTACCACCCACGCACCCGCGCTCCCTACAATATGGTGCTTGTTCTCCTCGACCGGTCGCAGGAGGGCAAGGCCATCTTTTCGCTCACATCTGTGTGCGACCTCAACGGCGTCACCGTTGAGCCCCCACGTAAGACCCATATTCCATCGCAGTGCCATACCTGCCAGTGTTATGGGCAATAGTCCGTGTACCTCTCGTAACGGGAGGATACTCGACGAACTTGGTAGGGTTCTCGCGTTTGACGTCATAGCCCCCTCGGAACCCACGCACTATCAAGATCATTGCCGACCCACAGTTTTAGACATAGCCTTCTTAAAAAATATCACGCTTCCTGTACGACTCATACAAGTCGTACACGAACTTGATTCAGATCATCGCCCGGTTGTTTTACAGTTAGGTCACAATTCAGACTTCACCCCGCCGTCGGTTAGGGTGACTGATTACGCGAAACTCGTTCAATATTTTAAAGAAAATCCGGCGTCTAGTAGTTTAGACAGGATTCCGGACGTGTTGGTGTCTGAAGCCGGCGCGGATTCAGCCATCGATTCCCTGGTTGATTATCTCGAGACCGCCGTCAGGGTGGCCTCGAAAGAGGTACAAGCGGCGAACGATCGCCGTTTTATACTCCCTGACGTGAGAGCATTGATCACGGAAAAGAACGCCGTGACTCGAGCTTACGACGCTTACCCGTCTGTAGAGAATCGCGATCGTTTACGTTCGTTACGAAAAACAGTCAAGTCTCGTATTTCTGAGATCCGGGGTGACAGGTGGGATAGACTCCTGGAGGATCTCCAGCCGTCTCACCTGTCATACTGGATCTAGCGCGAACTCTCAAATCAGATATGTTCATTCCAATGCCTCCTCTCGACAGAGGCCCCGGGTTGCCTCCCGCATTCGATAGCATAGATAAAGCAGAATGCCTTGCCGCAAGCTTAGAGGAACAGTGCTCGCCAAACACTGATAACAGTGACCCTTTCAATCGAATCAGCTGCGGAGCATGTACTCGCGTCTCCTCCGGCGGATACACTAACCGCGATTACTTTCGATGAAGTTACAGGCGCAATTAAGCGTCTCAAGCCTAGGAAGTTCCCAGGTCCCAATGGGATCAGGAACGAGGTTCTGAATCTCCTTCCTGATCGCATCATAGCTCTATTGGTCTGCGTTTTCAATGCGGCCATGTCCCAGGGTCACTTTTCGGCCGTCTGGAAAAAGGTAGTGATAGGTATTCACAAGCCCGGCAAGAAAGCTACGCTTCCCGTTAGCTATCGCCCCATTAGTCTGTTAGATACCTTAGGAAAACTTTACGGGCGGCTGCATCTGAACCGTCTCCAGTTCTCGATTACAGATTTAAAATTAATACCACCTGAGCAGTTCGGATTTCGCGCCGAACACTCTTGCACGAATCAAGTACACCGCCTCACGGAGTACATTTTCTCTAAATTTAACGCCGATCCGAAACGTAAACCGAAACGCACAATAGCAGTCTTCTTCGATGTCACCAAGGCCTTCGATAAGGTCTGACATGGAGGGCTCATCCATAAATTATGTAAATCTCGCGTACCCGATAGATTAATTCATATTATCCGCGATTATCTCACTGATAGGACATTCCGCTTCAGAGTGGATGGTGAACTATCGCTGCCCCACCCGACACGCTCAGGTGTGCCACAGGGCTCCATACTTACGCCCACGTTCTTCAATCTGTTCATCAGTGACCTACCTCGGTCTCGGGGGGTCGAGGTAGGTTGTTACGCTGACGATACTGTTATTTACACTTCCGGCTGGCGGTCGGACTTTCTTAGGAAGCGCATCGAAAAAGCCGTTCATACTCTCGGTGAATGTTATCGTCGATGGCGCATAGAAGTTAATCCCGATAAGAGTGCCGCAATACTCTTCGATCCCACGAAACGCGCTAATAAATTTGAGCCCATCAGGCTATATGGAATCGATATCCCTTAGGTCGAAGAGGTCAAATAGATTAGATAGACATTTAAAGTTCAATTCACATATAGACAGAGTGCGAAAGAAAGCCGCTATGGTCTTGGGTCGCCTCCATCCGTTGCTTTGTCATAAGAGTAAGATGTCCCTCAGACACAAGCTCACTTTGTATAAGACGTGTATCCGTCCCGTGATGACATATAGCTGCCCCGTTTTTGCGCATATGTCCAAAGATAACTTTGATAAGCTGCAGGTTCTCCAAAATCGTGTTTTACGGAAAGTTGCCCCGTGGTACATCCGGAGACTCGATCTCCATAGAGACCTAGAGATCCCTTCTATCTGGGCGTACGTAAAATCATTTACGATTAGTTATTTTGAAAAATCCGCGAATCATCCCAGTCCGTTAGTGGTATCCGCCGCAAACTATGAACTCGTACCTAACGCTGCGCGTTATAAAAGACGTCCGCGACACATTTTTACCGACCCTCCTGATTCAACCACGTCAGCGAACGATCAGTACCAGCCTGTCCCTCGAAACAGAGCGTGTTCACGCCCACGCCCGCGTAACCACAGATCACGCCGCCGTGGTCTGGGGGTTAATTTCACTCCCGCACACCCGATTAGGCCTCCCACGGCAGCGGCTCTAGCCTAGGTTCGATACGGTGACACACAAATATACATCACCGCTACAACACTACATGATCACCCCCACACACGTGCACGCCTACACGCTTACATATGAAAGTGAAAGGGTTTACTTTTTTTCCCTTATCGAACTGAAAAACTCTCAATTTTTCGATAATAAATATATGGAGGAGTTGTTGAGGCGTGTATGCTTGGTACACATATACGTTTCAACAACTCATACATATATGAATAGTTAGCTAGGCTAGCTAAGAT
>JACEII010000010.1:7318629-7331943 GCA_014332785.1 Antheraea mylitta
GCGCATATGTCCAAAGATAACTTTGATAAGCTGCAGGTTCTCCAAAATCGTGTTTTACGGAAAGTTGCCCCGTGGTACATCCGGAGACTCGATCTCCATAGAGACCTAGAGATACCTTCTATCTGGGCGTACGTAAAATCATTTACGATTAGTTATTTTGAAAAATCCGCGAATCATCCCAGTCCGTTAGTGGTATCCGCCGCAAACTATGAACTCGTACCTAACGCTGCGCGTTATAAAAGACGTCCGCGACACATTTTTACCGACCCTCCTGATTCAACCACGTCAGCGAACGATCAGTACCAGCCTGTCCCTCGAAACAGAGCGTGTTCACGCCCACGCCCGCGTAACCACAGATCACGCCGCCGTGGTCTGGGGGTTAATTTCGCTCCCGCACACCCGATTAGGCCTCCCACGGCAGCGGCTCTAGCCTAGGTTCGATACGGTGACACACAAATATACATCACCGCTACAACACTACATGATCACCCCTACACACGTGCACGCCTACACGCTTACATATGAAAGTGGAAGGGTTTACTTTTTTTCCCTTATCGAACTGAAAAACTCTCAATTTTTCGATAATAAATATATGGAGAAGTTGTTGAGGCGTGTATGCTTCGTACACATATACGTTTCAACAACTCATACATATATGAATAGTTAGCTAGGCTAGCTAAGATAGGTCGCGATTTTGCATACAACAAGCAACAGCCAAGCCGAGGTGTGCCGTGCACTCTTGAGCTGGTTGCCAAAATAAAATCGGCTGAGTGCCTTAAGCGCTCGCCTTAGTAGTCCGGCGAAGCTGTTAAGACCTCGCTGGGTCAATAGCGTAGTCATTTCGAAAAAAAAAAAGGTAAACATTCTCGGTGTTCTTACAGAAATATTAACTACGTATTAAATACTTGCTTTAAAAAGGTTACGTTTTAAATGCACCTCGCTCGCTAAATGTTCTCTATCTTGTTCTTTTGTCTCGCTTTGGTTGGGTTAGGTTAGACTTGCACAAAAGCATAACGCGATATTTTTTGTAATAACACCGTCTAAATCTACAGGGAATCTGGCTCTCAATAGCAGCTGCCGTAACACACCAACCAGTGCTAGGCTACGGATTCGTATCTTGAGAGTGGTAGGTAGCCTGGCGGTCTTAGAAAAATCCCTACCAAAATACTTTGGATTCATCATGATATTTTTCTTCTCCGAAAGTTGCAACAATTGCAACACAGTTGCAGAGTTCGGCAAAATTTTACATCGAAGCTATTGAAAATTGTAACTAATTCCTAACGACGGTGCTAATTAACTCTGAGTTTTATTCCTTTAAATATGCTGTTCAGTTCGAGAGGGGTATGTATGCTTTAAGTTTAACGAATTCGGCGACAGGAAGATGTTCCGGTTAAAGTTAAGCAATTAAGAAGAAGCTAAATTGCGAGATTGCTCGAGGCGAAGTTGTTGTTTTCGCGTACCGAAAACTATCTTCATTACATCTCTATATCTACAATCTAATGCAGGAAACGGAACAATGTTTTGCGACCACACGGGCTTTGTAAACATATATATGGACTACAGTAACCGAATTTGGTAGCAGATAGTGAAACAGTTGGCTATGCTCCAGCCGCCTTTACTGAATACTCTAAAATTGTATTATCCTGTTCTAAATAAGAATAACAATATCTATGTGCACTTGGTACATTGTATATTTAACATAAGGTACAAGTTCAATTTTGAGACCACGAACTGAAATGCTAATCTGAAGATTCGACTGGCTGGTCTCTGCGACTTATTTCTTGTTATATTGGGTTGTTGTTTCATGGCAACTGGGTTTTATTTTATTGTATCTGGAATATTATGACTTTTTTTAAGTTATAAGTTAATACTTAGATCCTATATGAAATAATAATCAAATCAAATTAAAAATACTTTATTCAATTCAGGCCATGAGAAGGTGTGTATAAACGTTAAGACTGCTACCGGGTTAAAAGACGACCTACTCATCAAGTGGAACCGACAAAAAACTCGATCTTGAATCTTGACAATGATTGAATATGATATTGATTTTGAAAATGCACAAGCATATTCTTACAAAAATATACTATATAGTATTTGGAAGATGCCCAGAGAGGGACGTCATATATAACATTGTGTTCGTTCAGACATTGAGCAACCCTATGATAGCCTTTAGACATTAGAAAAGCCGCTTGACATAGTGATTGAACATATTATCTGGTAAATGGGTCATGTGCTTTGAGACTTTATTATTAAACCTAACTTTGTTACCTAGGAAACTGATACTAGTCTTAGTGAGCCTGAAACATGGGATGACTAATTTGTCATTGTTTTTATTATTTCAATTATGTTGGTCTTATACTAAACCTAGCTTATCTAAGTTTTTACGAACATACATTAGACTATCGACACAATATTTTGGAGGGCAGAGTTAAGATACTGAATTCCTGAAACTTAACTTTGAATGATTCGCAAGGCCTGTTATTATAAATTGCTCGGATTACCGGTTTTTGTAGTAGGTATATGGTGTTTACATCAGCTGCTCTCCCTTACTGCAAATATAATGTAAAGTGTATAATTCTATACAAACCAAGTAAATTGTAAAGTCTTCTATTTATCTGCAAAAACTCATCCTTATAGATTCTGCCGCTATCTCGTATAAATGAGAAGCACTTAATTTTTTTATATTCGTATAGATTATTCTGTTATCCGCATTAAAATATTTCTATGATTTCCATTTTTTTTTAGCAATATTTTGGTAAGAGAAAATGAAAAAAAGAACAAAAATGGCTTTTTATATTTTATTTCACTCTGTCACTCGGAAACTTTACAATCACACATCCCTACTAAGCTAATCACTTACATACATACTTATTTGTTAATTTTACACAAAGCTTTAGTTTCAACTATAAATTCATATTAATTACAAATATCATTAGTACATAATGCTAATTAAATATAGCACATTACAAATAAGCTGTCAGTATACATCCTTAATGTCGGCAATGAACAATAACCTGGTAGCAGGTTAAAACAAAAACTTAACATAAAATTAACAAACACAGCCATACTTTTAAACAGTAACATCACAGTTCAAACTTAACAATAATTCAACACTTAAAATTAAACATAACATGAACAATTCAGTCAACAACAATGGCCTCAATCGGGTAACAACTTTATGTAAACGCATATAGATAACATTATCCCCAATTAACAATACACTTGTGCAAAATGAAATAATGAATATCTTCGTACTCCATGTTATTTATTTCAGATAATATGTTACTGTCGATATGTAAAGTTACGTTGTTTGAAATTAAAACACAAAATTCGGAATTAATTGTGAATTGGGAAGAAATTATCATCAGGCTTACCGAATTTCATAACACTTTTGGCTCACGTATGAAACCAACAAAGATAACATTTGGTTTTATAACTCGAACAAAAACAAATGATACAGTAACAAAGCGTCCTTACTAAGTTCTAACTGAGTTAAAACTTTACAAGGAGGCAGTATTCATAACAAAAACAAAAATTCAACATATCAGACACATCTAGTTGTTAAGGCACATTGTGGGATTTTCTTAAAACTCAAATTATCCAAGATTTGATGGTTATTAAAAAGAAAGACATGTGATGGAAAAAAACTCAAAAAAGAAAGTCTAAAATTAATCGGTGTATAAGAACATTATGAATTCATGTAACGAATACAGTATGTAACCAAACAAAAAATCAACTTACTTTAACAATTAAATCAACGGGGTTCTGGAAACATTAAATTCCATCCTAAGATAAGATTTTACAGTTTTAACAAGTAACTTTAACAACTTCAGGAAAATAAACTTTTTAAACATTTACATATTATTTACTTCCTCAAAGGAAGAGAACTGTGAAAACCGATAGTTAATTTCAATAACTAACTTTACGAAACGTAATGCGATATAATTGTGTAATTCAAAAAAAAGTAACAATTAATCAATCTGTAAACTGGAAAACGTAAATTCAACGGAAAAATATTGAAAAAGAAAACAAAAATTCAACAAATTAACGCGAAACAAGCAAAATCGTCATAATTTGAAATTATGTTATTACAGTATCGGAAATATTAATAGTTAGAAAATGGCTTGAGATTCTGAATAGGCTTAAAATTGTTTGAACACTCATCTACTTTAACAAGGTCTATCAAATATCGTGTAGAACTTTACATAACACAGAATTAATTAATATTCTATTCAATATTAGTAAATAACAAAACCGAAATTTAACAAAAACAAATAAAAAAACACAACTGTTATTTTAAGATCAAACAAATACTGAAACAATAACAATAGACGTTTTAAAATGAAACCTCAATGTGAAAACAACGGTTTGAAACGCAACTTGAGAAAATTCCAACAAACAACACTTATACTATCATTAAGGCAATTTAGATTCAAATTTGTAAACCGAAATGTTGAGCTACTAGAGCCATACTCTAAATAAGATTAGATCAAATATCTACGAATACCTATATTTTTGCTTATCAATATAAATCTATACCTAGATTACCATCGTAAATCAAAGCACTAATGACTATACCTAATCTATCTTTGGGAATTCTAAATTATGGTAATACTGACTTTGTTCCGTCTTCTTCTTTATGGTGTGATAAAAGTTTAAAATGGTCTGCTCGGAATATAGTTGAAGATATCATCGTCATATTAATCAAATATACTTTAGATGAATATCTTCAAAAAATACGACGAAGCAACTTTTCCAAGATGTAATAATCGAGTGTCGCCTTGAGCAGTTTCTTGAAGAAACGTTGTATGCCAGTTGTGTTTTTCTGTAATTCAATAATAGTATATAAGTAAAACATTAATATAAAAGATTATTTTATAGTTACAAAACTGTTTTTTCCTAAATACAGTTTTTTCACAGACAACGGATTATTTCTCCATCACACAATTATCTTGCATGAACTATTGAACAGCCTAAGCCAACGTGTGCAGCGTACCCTTGAGCTAGTTGTCAAATAAAATCGGCTGAGTGCCTTTAGTACTCGCCTTAGTAGTTCGATGAAGTTGTTAAGGCCTTGCTAGGCTAATAGCGCAGATAGTTCCAGAAAAAAAAACAATTATCTTGTTTAGAATTCGAAACCATAATACCAAGAGCAACGGGAAAGGCAAATTATAGAATCAATTTTTAAAAATTAATTTAAATAACATATTAACATGTAATCATTATATCAAAACACAATATAATATAAATAAAAGTTGTAGGTACTCACTTTAGACAATATTTCTCTTAGGTTGTTCTTTCCAAGCAGCATTCTGTTGATTATGAAATTGGTGATTTCACTTGTTATGAAATCTTTCAATAACTTTGAATTCTTTTGTTTGATCGACCCGTCGGGGCCGCGGGGCCCCCACTGTTTGATCACCCAGGGTTGTTCTCAGTAGCTCTCGTGATTCGGAAGTGGTACCGTTACAGTTACACACCCCTATATATACGACTCCCGAAATCCCTTCCCGGTTGACCGTGAGAGCGTTTACGCACGTGGACTCCTTGCGCAATAGCACACAATAGCTCCCTATACTTTATGCGCATTGATTACGTCCCCTCGGGCGTCTTGCCTTCTATCTGTATTTACCTGTACTTAAGGGGAGAAATCTCACCCGGTGGGAAACGTACGCAATCGTGACTTGATATAGAATTAAATTAAACGATAATCGTACATTCCTATAGAGGGGTCTGTATGTCGTTCGAACTTTCACACGGTATTCGTGATATAAAGGAATTGTTATGTTAATATTTCTGTATATTTTTTGCGACATCGTTTACCGTTAAATTTTATAACTAGCTCCCCGCATGGATTCGAGCGCGTGTATTAAATAAGAAAATGAGTACAATTTTTTTAAGTTAAAAATGATGACAGTAATTTTTTTACATCGTCACAAAAAGTCAACATTTTGTTTCTTTGTATTTTTTTTTTTTGTATTTCTTTGTATTAGAACTTTCAATGTTATGCATTAAATACCTTTTTACTATTGTTAGTGTTTTTTTTTCTACAAACGTAGAATAAGGCGAAATATAAAATTTTTGAAAAGAGTTTTAATTTGTTACGCCAACGAAGTATAACTTCTAACGCGCGTACATAAGTACACACATACTTTTGGTTGTATGTAAACATTTTCTAGCACTCTCTTTCATGCAAACTTTGTCCTGACAACATGTATACAACAAAGAAAGCATGAGCCAAATAGATGCAGTCGTTATGAAGTGATGCGTTTATAAACATTCGGCAACTGATTTATTTATATAGCCCATAAAAAATAAAAAATGTGACCTATAATATATATATATATATATAGCTTTATCGGAATATTAAAATCAATATTGAAATTATTTATGTAAAATCTGTATTAATTTGATAAAAAAGTAGATAACAAAGTGCGTTCTAAATTTATGCAGTGACCTTGTCGGCTCGTTAAATCAAATAAAACCTAAAACCAGATACTTAGAATATTAACCTTTAAAGAATTTACTTATTAAATTACATAGATCTGGTCCTACGTCCTGCGTGCGTACGTTCGTTACATATTCAATCAATAATGTCATGTTTATGTATTACAAAAAAATCTTTCTAATACATTTAAACGAGCAATTCTTGTAAATTTTTATATTTGTATATATTCAGAATCTCGGAAACGGCTTCAACTATTTCTTTGAAGCTTAGTATGTAGGTAGTTATGGGAACGATAAATCGATTGATTGAGATTTTATTCATAGAAAACTTTTTTAAACTGAGATTTCAGGCAATGAAAAAATATAGCTAAAATCTGAAGGTAAATTTCGCCGAAGCTGTCTAAACAAAAATAGCTCAGGTGGAAATTGGTTGCTTCGAAAATCCATGTAACCCCAGTTCGAATCCGAGTGTGTATATTTTTTTTTTTTTGTAAAAAATGATAATTTTAAAAGGCAAACCTAATAGTTTATATTAATTTAAAAATGTTTTTTAAAGAACCGAGCTAGGCTCGGTCGCCCAAGTACTATATAGTAATACATTATCATGTTATTAGGGTACTTATTAGTAAGCTTTTGAAAACCTTGAATAAACCAAAAAAATTTTTTAAATCTATTTCAAAATTTTACGATACTGAACGAAATATATATATAAAAAATGTCTTTTTTTGGTTTATTCAAGGTTTTCAAAAGTTTACTAATAAGTACCCTAATAACATGATAATTTATTAGTATGCATTTGTGTGTAATAACATAAACATGACTTAATGTTATTGGTGGAATAATTATGTAACGAATGGACGGACACAGGACGTAGGACCAGATAAATTTAATTAATAATTAACATCATTAAAGGTTAATATCCTAAGTATCTGGTTCTAATTTTTATTTAACGAGCCGAGAAGGTCACTGAATATATTTAGAAAGAGATTAATAATTATATGAGAACCACTAAGTCGACATAACACTGAGCTATAAAGATCATAAACCTTTAAAAAATGAATCAGTCTAAATAATATATTTAAAAAGTCAATCTATCTCAACTGTCCCAAACTCTCCGGCCCCCTATATGATATTCTTCCTACCAATACCCCTCGTCCCACAAATATTAATACACTTCTTACATATATATTTTCTACCTTTATTGAAACATTTACTGTCTTCATTTATCATAATTATAGTAAACCGTAAGGTTATTTAGGTTTATATTTATATAATTATGTTATGGATATGTATTTCCAATATATTTTTATAAATAGTCGCTGTGCCACTCACAAGACAGTACCTATCCCCGTTTGGTGATTTATCTATGTTGATTTGTTGTTATTGTAGATTATTCCATGTTGTTACAATGAACATTTGTCATTAATTTTATAACGTGCATCTGTCACACTTGATATTGGCGAAATTTCCTACATAGGCAGAGGCATAACGGAAAGAAATAATAAAAATCAATCTGTATTCCAGTGAGCTTATATTTCCCCAGAAACGCCCTCAAATCCATTTTATAATAACGAAACGCAAAAAAAATGTAATTATAAACGTAAAAAGTAAAAGGTGAGAGGGTGGTGTGTGAGAGCGTCTGAAGGACTGCGTAACCTAACATACCGTATGTTAGTACATATTCGTGGATCATTAATTTGCGAATTCAAAAAGCTTAGCGAGTGCTTCGTCGTGATTGACTTCCCTCAAGTGCTATGTTACAAACAAAAAAAAATTAATTAGACCGCACTTAGCTTAACTTTATGAGGTAATATTATTATTTTAATATCACATAGCAATACATCGTAATTATTAGTTACTTCTTTAAACTGCTTTTATATATGTTTTTTTTAATCTATAAATGTTTCCTTTATCAGCTTATACACGTGAATAAAATAACGAATTAAGCAGAGACCTAATTTACGGTTGTTTTATTGAAGAGTTAACTTCAAATACCGATTACAAAAATGCTATGTTCCGTAAAGAATATTAATGATATTAGACGGTCGCAGGTGTCTGTGTTCTTTTACTATATACAAAATTAATATAAATATATACATGTATATAAAATAAAAAACTGTTCTTTTGAGGCTGAATTGCGTCAAAAGTATCAAATTTATCGGCAAAGGGCTAGGAGCAATTTTCGCGGAATTTTTGTAAATGTTGTTAGGCTATTTCTTGGTTTGATTGATTCTTTCCCATTTTTTAAATTAATGACGAAACGAGTGGAAATCTGCTAATCACTACATATTATAATAGACAGTCGTCTGCCACGTAAGTCTATCTGTTCGCGAAAAACTCAAAAAGCTACTGAAAGGATTTCATGCGTTTTTCGCCAGTAGATAAAATAATTCATGGAGAAAGTTTAGGTATAATATGTCAAGGTTTTCTTTTCATCATCAAGGCAGGATAACGTCTGCCGAGCCCACTTGTTTAAATTTATTTCATATGGCTTATTATTTAGTTATCTCATCATAAAAGTCCCGTCAAAATCGGCCCGACTGATCTGGAGAGAGCACTACGGACGAAGTCTTGGGTAACGAAATAAATTAGTCTAAGTTACTTCTTATAAGGTGAGTTATCTGCGTGATCAAAGATTCACGAGGAAGGGTTAGGTATATGATTTGTGTAAGTTTTTTATTATTATCAGGGCGGCATAACGTCCGCTGGGATCACCCGTTTTATCATTACATAGTATAAAACAAAGTCCTCCGCAGCGTCTGTCTGTCTGTTCGCGATAAACTCAAAAACTACTGAACGGATCTTTGTGTGAACCAGTGGATAAAGCAATTAATGAGGAACGTTTTAGTATATAAATTTGTCAAGGTTTTGTATAGACTGTTTGAAATATAACGATAATTGTGAGACAAGTCGAAAAAAATCAAACCGCCTGGGAATTTTCATAGAAAACGCTGCATAATCCTTTTGAGATATAGCAATGTATGTTAGGTAAATGTAATAAGGTGTACTTTTGTATGTATAGATTAAAATAAAAGAAAGTGACGTCCATTACAAAATGTATCGACGACTTTATTTAATGACAATGACATGTTAAGTTTTCTTTTTCTTTTTAGCCAGGTGTAAAAAGTCTATGAGGGTTTTGGGGCGTGTTCGATGTGAAATTATGATGATAAAATCAAACACTGACTTTGCAACCGAAACTTTTAATGGCCACTTTTGTCGAGGAAAAATTTGTATCTTTTTAGTGACAACGAATATGTCGTTATATTTTGAAAAAGGGCAGAGACAATTTTAATGGCCAGTACGCTACAAGGGCATATATCTATCTTTTAAGGATAGCCAACTATACTCATTATATGTTCTAAAAAAAGGTTACATACAATTCCAAAGCTATTTAAACGCATACAATATTAATAATTATCAGCTTAATTATGTTTCATGCACATTCTTATCCTTATTCTAATATACATCGAAATCATGTGTCACGGTGTTTGTGTTCGATGTCCTCCGAAACGGCTAGACAGATTTTTATGAAATTTTTAAGGTATATTTGGTAGATATGAGAATAGATCGTAAAGTAAATTTTATACCTCTAGCTAATGTCCCGATTCAGACATTTTTTGTATTTCTTTTAACGATTTTTTTTCTTATTTTCCATCAAAAATACATATAATCCCAAATTTACATCTTTCTTATCCTACTCTGCCAGTAGTATGATTTTAGTATTTTTTTAATTAACGATATCCAAATGATTTAACGATCGTTCGTAATTCAAACAAAAGGAAATTATTGATGTTACTTAATAACAGATGGCGCTACATCCACCCTAACAATTTTTTTTCCACACATGCGTGGATCTTTCAATAAACCAGCTAGGTTTGTTTTGGCTTTTCTGTGTATCACAACGCATTGCGTACAAAATTTTATACGATTGATTTTAATTTATAGGAAACTAGCCTCATCCCGCGATTTCGTTCGGTCTTAGCGTGATGATATGTAGCCTATAACCATTCTCGATAAATGAGCTATATAACGTTGAGTTTTCAAATCAGACCAGTAGTTTCTGAGATTACCCCCTACAACGTCACAAACTCACAAACTTTACCTTTTTATAATATTAGTATAACTGTTACCCGTAGCTTCGCCCGGATGGATTCTCCGAAACTTTTGTACCGATTTTCACGAGACTATTTCTAACAGTTAACTGTAGTTATAACTGTCCTTTAAGGAAAGCCCAGGATACTCATTATAACTTCTAAAAAAATTGTAACGTAGAATGGGATAATTCGATAGCTATTTAAACGGATACAGTATTGATACTTATTAAAAAAAAAAAACTACAAAGTCATTGTCATGTCATTTTATTTGCATTTATTTTCTTTTATAGTTTTCATATTTTATGTTATTATAATGGTTTATTGTATTTAATTTTATATTAATACACCGAAAGATATCAACTTTATTAACTTTAGTCAATATACACCAGTTTACGTGATACAAAAGCCTCAAACAGTGCAAGCCGACATTGTTATGACAGTCACCAATGTTGAACAAAAACCAGTGAGTAATTAAACCGAAAAATTAGTACGAAATCAGTGCCCCAATAACATATGTAGTTGAAAGTACTGTAATAACTATGAAAACGGGACAACAGAAAATAAGACGAAAATGCAGTCGTCGGAAAAAGTCTAAACTAAAGCCTACAGAAAATTTGTGTAGCTAAAAGATCCTATAGAAACATATAGTGGTACAACAAAATAATCCCAAGGAGGGTTGATGACAGGCAGGCGGCCGATCGTAAAAATTAAGCCAAATCATACATCACAAAATGACAAATATGTTGTACCGACCCTACTCAGGTGGGATAAGGGTAAGAAGAAGAAGAAGACAGTATTGATACTTATCAACTGAAATACGTTACTTACATTAAGAATTTCATGCAGCTTCTTTAAATCGTCTTAAGAGTTGCATTTTTGTTTTATATTTTTAGTTTTTAGACAGGTAGATACATACTTAAATACTTATTATTATGGTACATTTTTTTCCTGATGCTATTTAGTAGAATTGATTAATCTAAGTGTTTGAGTGAAATTTGTCAGAACTTATTCATCTCTCTTTATAGGTGTATAAAAATCATTGTTTGTATGTTTGTCCTCTATGCATTCAAAGAGTACTGATCAGATTGTGATAATAATTTAGTAGAGTACTCTGGGGACACCGAGAGAAAATCTATATACAGAGACGTTTTTTTTTATATTAATGACATTGTTTGCCTTAAAGAATGAAATAATTTTTGTTCTTATTGAAACTTTTGACACTACATTTCAATATTATTTTGACATATTTTAATCGAATATAATTAATTTTTTAGCTACTAAATAATTCTTCAGCTGCCGAATTAGCCACATTAGGTCAAAATGACTTACGCTGGGTTTTTTTATTTTTATTTCGTGACATTCGGTATTGACATTTGTGTAACCGTATGCTCGCAATAATATATTTATTTATATGACAATGTGAGACATTATATATGTATATCGTTTTTATCTACAATCATATTATAAAGAGGTAATAAATACCCTTCTTTATATTCCACCTACACATCTGAAGTAGTTGCTATAATAGAAGCTATCATATTGACAAATTCTCTAAGTTGCTTACAAACTATTCAACATAGTTCGGTTATTTTCTTAAGTCAAGTACTCAGTTATCATAATTATCAAACTAAATTTGTATCAATGTCGTTGTTTAGGAATTTATGTAGTTCTGACATGGATACCAGGACATAGTGGGATCTAGCGTACCGAAGCTGTTGATCTTCCTGCTTAAGAAGCTATCTAGACGATATTTTGACCACTATAAAACATTTATTCAGGATTTTTCCAAACAACACTGAACTGTTTGCATCATAGAACTCAAACTGGAATGTATCTAGCCAAATTACTGGCAAATCATGCTCCCATTCAGGATAACATTCCGGGGATTATAAGTTTCGTGACTGTTTGCAAGTTTGCTGAGTCTACTACTATCTGTAAGCTTAGAATCTATCTGTAGAGGTATGCTCTCCAGTCCATGTTGCAAAGCTCAGAATCAGGTAACTAAGTATGTGAATTTGGGTTCTATGAAGGCACTCTAGAACAGATTTCTTTTAATTGCCCCAATTTAGTGTATTGTATGATGTTTTACCTAACAATATAGTACATCTGTCTGATTTTAACCACGGCATATTTTCTTCTTTTGTCAATACCCTGCGTAATTGTATATGCTGTAACAAAATGAAAGTATACTTAGGGTATTTCAGTGGCCTAATCGGTAAGAACTAGATTATATAATAAAAATTTAATACTACCTATAAAGTGACTTCCCATGACTGACTTGATACTGATAGAATTCGTATCTATAAAACTCTATAATTAAAAATTTAAAGTTTGTGATTTGGATGATTTTATTAGATACAAATTCCATGTATACCTTACAAATTCTTATTAAAACAAATAGCTAAATCAAACTGACAGTTTCATGGAGATAAATTTTACTTTTTAAAGCATGTTAATTTATGGAGTTTGTTAGAAGATGGTAAATAAAAACTTTAAACAGCTAAAGTTATTGCGTAGGCGAAGGCCAGAGGAGCAACCCAGGGGATACCGGAAAGACATTTTTTGCCAATATACAGGATAGGTTGGATTCAAAATTAGACCCGGTTGGTGTCGATATAATGGAGTTCTGTTTTTTAAGATTTTTAAAATTGGAATCGGTAATAACCGATTTGGCGCACACGAAGTTGCGCGGGTCAGCTAGTATATATATATATTATATATATATAGTATATAGTATATAGTATATAGTATATAGTATATAGTATAT
>JACEII010000010.1:7331953-7437976 GCA_014332785.1 Antheraea mylitta
TATATAGTATATAGTATATAGTATATAGTATATAGTATATAGTATATAGTATATAGTATATAGTATATAGTATATAGTATATAGTATATATATATATATATTACTGTAATAGGTATAGATTAGAAGAGGTATAAAGTGTGATATGTTCTGATTCCGGATAATTCGGACGAAGCACCGCGCTCCGTCCCTAGAGAAATGAACGTAATATGCAACTCCACAAAGACAAATGGGCTTTACGATTTTGAGTTTATAGCATTGGATTATATGTTTGTCAGACATACCGTTCGTTTTTTTTTATTTGTTTAGAATATTCGCTAGGAGACTTACTGTCAATTATTGGTGAAATTAATCGTATCAAATGAATAACTCTTCTAGTTTCTATGTTGTTATGGTTTCTTATAATAAATTCATTGCGAGTTCGCAGTTTTCTTAGCTGCATTTTTATTGCATGATAGATATTATTATATTTATATTTGAACCATATATGAGAAAAAGAGAAATAACACTAAACCTCGTCAGTAGCTAATGAACACAAAATGAAAATATAACTTTTGCTGAGAAACAAAGAAGAAGAATGTTGTTAACTGCTTTATCTCTAATAATCTATAAATACATTTTCATCAGCACGTATTTTCATGAACTTAACGAAGTAGGTAAATAGAAAATAATTCAAATTAACGAAATTATTTTTTTATGTATTTTTTTTTAAAGTCCGGCAACGCACTTATTACTCCCCCGGTGTTGCAAGTGTCTATGGACGACGGTGATCACTTACCATCGGGTGACCCGTGTGTTCGATTGCCCCCTATAGATTAAAAAAAACGTAAGCATTCGATGGTCAACTTCATTATTATAATAAAAATATTAGATTAGATTATTAAAAATATTAAATAGAAATATTGCAGAGTCTGTTGCTTATCTATGCTGGTTTATGAAACTTGTGCACCGACATTGCTGAGAATTTCAATTACAGATGAAAGAACTTCAAGAGCATTATCTAGACTGTATATCATTAACCTTTTCTGTAGAGATTAAGTGGTAATGATAATATTTAAGGGAGATATCTTAATATTCATGAAAAGAGAGTTTATGTAGTGTTTCCGCTAAAAATAAAATAAAAGCAAGGTTTTCGTCACAATAAAAAAGTAGTTTGGTCACTAGATGCAAAAAATTCATATCCATAAGACTAAGTCACTCGCATCAGCTAGTCATTATTAATTATAAAGTAAATTTAATCTTTAGCAGATTTATATTAACCATCAACAAATTAAATTCATATGAAGTACTCCTAATAGACTTATTATGTTTGACCGAATGAAATTCCCTAAAAATTATGATTGTTAATTGCTTATATTAAAATATTATAGTCATGAAAATTATTTCAATCAAATAGTTTGAAGGAATGATCTACAGAGACATCATAACGCAAGTTTTGGGTGAGCACCTATTCGACTCCTATTTCACAAAGAAATACGTTCGAGCGTCGTTGTTTGTTTTTTTTTTTCGGTTTATGGATTCGATATATAGCTAAACGATGCCATAACCACCGGATCGGATGACAATATGTACCAGCGTATAAACAACTTCTATAGAAATGTAACTGATAGAGGAATTAACTAACAGATTAAGCCATTAATAGTCCTACGAAATACAACTGAAAATTAATATTACATTGTTACCACTTCAGTTTATTACGTCAATAATACTACTATAGTGTACGTTACAAACTGTTAATATGTTCCCTTTGTTTAATACACACATGGAACAACGAGCAGTAGCTTTGTTGACGTCTTATTGGAAATACGTAGAAAGGTATGTATGCGACAAGTTAAATTGTTACAGCAACACAGACTATTCACGTGTATATATTTTAATAGACGCGCAATTCTGTATCGAATAAGGAATTCTCAAGAAACATACCATTTGAAACAATCTCGAAAAATACGCAGACAAAAACTGTCTGTATATCATTACGGCCTTAATTCATATGTTAATACATATTTTGAAAGCTTAAATCTTAAATCTGAATCAAGAAAAAAAAATTAATTGGCTGTGTACTTCCATATTTCAAGGGTATTAATGTAGAGGAAAATGTTTTATAATTTTCAAAAAAATATACAGTTTTTATTCTGTACTATAAGGTATAATATTGTACCTCTAAGTTACTATTATTTTGAGCTATATGTTCTTAATATGCTTTACATTTTATATACTTGTTACATGTACAGATTTTGAAATTTTAATACAAACTTATTCGGGATTTTGTTAGGATAATAAAATAAATGCCGCGCTTCCCCGCGCCACACAATCAACAGAACAGCATAACATATTTGCATTTTATTTTATTATTCCAGACTTCATTTTAAATAAATAAATACATACAATACTGTAAATAAAAGTGTGTGGTTACTATAATATTTATGTTATAACAATATAATACAAAACTGTGATTTCTATATAAACCAACTGTAACAAGTTATGCACAAAATTTATTACATATGTAGATAGGAAATACACTTACTGGTCACTGGCAGCGAATTTCACCACAACATCCATTATCGCAAATTCGAATTTATCGATAAACATGCAGTAATAGGTGATGGAAACTTTTTAATTAGACCATAGTATGGTGTTTGTATTCGAGATACATATCAAACACTGCCAATATTAAATCAATTCAATCTGATATACAATATAATGGGCCCGCATTTTCCAGTAATAAATAGGTCATCAAACAATGATACTAATATGAACGTTATATTGATACATGTCACTGCTTAGACGTAAACAATAGATACTAAATCTGTAAATATAAATATTATGTATATAAGCCAACATAAATTAAAGCAGACTTTACATAATGTATGTAAATTTTACCAAGATTTATTAACTAATATTGAAGCTTCGCAATGACGATCAAAGCTTTGAACATTGAGAATAACATCTACTGACGAATAACAAATAATCAAATTCATAATAGCATACACTTAATTATTTAGTACAACGTATATTGAGGGTAAATTTTACACGTGCACAGAGAACTACGTAATTTCCAATGAGTTTTGTTAATTCGTAAGAAGACGGGAGCGCCCGTTCTCAATTATTCACGCACACACTCGCTTTCTTCTGGCCTCGGTTCTTTTCATTCGGGACAAAAGGGGATTCAGGTCGCGGCAACAACGGAGCTTGCAATGGACGTATGTAAAGGTAAAGGAGGTGAGTTTTTAATATTAAACGCCAGGAACGAGGCCGCGGCCAACTTTATTACACGATGCCGTCACACGCAAACCATTTAATACACGTATATTTTCTACTTACAAAGGCCTCCACAAAAATGGAACAAGATTATGTAACACGGC
Organism: Antheraea mylitta; assembly: GCA_014332785.1. Lineage (NCBI taxonomy): Eukaryota > Metazoa > Arthropoda > Insecta > Lepidoptera > Saturniidae > Antheraea > Antheraea mylitta. The sequence continues at coordinate 7,335,313 of JACEII010000010.1, forward strand.
TTAATTTAAATATAGCTAATCTTATGAGTCATAACGAGTAGTATTATTAATAAAGAAAATAACTTTAACTGCTAAAAACACTGTAACTTTTTTTAGATATATCAATGAATTAATGAACTAGCTGTGTTCGGCACTTCGTCAGCGTAGAACATAATGTAAAAACAGTGAATAACATAATCATCTGAATGTATTAAGTCCATTTTTTTTTTCGAAATGACTACGCTATTGACCCAGCAAGGTCTTAACAGCTTCACCGAACTATCAAGGCGAGCGCTTAAGGCACTCAGCCGATTTTATTTTGGCAACCAGCTCAAGGGTGCACGGCACACCTCGGCTTGGCTGTTGCCTGTTGCATGCAAAATCGCGATCTATCTTAGTGAACCTAGCTAACTATTCATATATGTATGAGTTGTTGAAACGTATACGTGTACCAAGCATACACGCCTCAACAACTCCTCCATATTTTTATTATCAGAAAATTGAGAATTTTTCAGTTCGATAAGGGGAAAAAAGTAAATCCTTCCACTTTCATGCGTAAGCGTGTAGGCGTGCACGTGTGTGGGGGCGATCGTGTAGTGTTGTAGCAGTGATGTATATTTGTGTGTCACCGTATCGCGCAAGCAACGCACTCAAGGGCTCCTTACCGAGGGATCGAACCTAGGCTTCAGCCGCTGCCGTGGGAGGCCTAATCGGATGTGCGGGAGCAAAATTAACCCCCAGACCACGGCGGCGTGATCTGTAGTTACGCGGGCTTGGGCGTGAACACGCTCTGTTTCGAGGGACAGGCTGGTACTGATCGTTCGCTGACGTGATGGAATCAGGAGGGTCGGTAAAAATGTGTCGCGGACGTCTTTTATAACGCGCAGCGTTAGGTACGGGTTCATAGTTTGCGGCGGATACCACTAACGGACTGATATGAAGTCCATTTACTTATCTACTTTTCTCTCGTACTTAACTCGAGTTATCATTCAAATTACAATAAGTTTTGACAGAGCGGAACGATTTTAATTAAACAAAAATTAAGTTATTTTCGAAAACATGCTTTATGTTTTTCAAAGTGAGGTTTTATTGTAAACCATTGGGTTTAAACTTTAGCAATGATGCGTGTTCATACAAACAGGCAGACATACCTACAGAAAGACAGACAGACATTACTAAAAATAATTGAAATATACTTTAGAACTTATTCCTAGACACCTACAACAATTTTTCACGAAAATCGAAAAAGCACAGACACTTTTTATTTGAATTCTTATTATATGTATGGATTAACTGTTCATTGGGGTTATCTCATATTCTACATAATTCATACAATCATACATATTTAATAGTAGTATAAATAACATAAATCAGTTTGTTTTGATACATCTTTTAAACACGTAGATCGCTATTAACGACCACAAAACAATTAAACAATATCTGCATATGTATTTAGAAGATGTAACATAGATCAGACCATTCTTAGATGATTTAATTTAGTTTAGATAACGTTTTCTTTTAATGTACCTCTTTTTATTTCATAGGCGGCAAACGAACAAGCGGGTCACCTGATGTTAAGTGATCACCGCCGTCCATAGACACTAGCAACAGCAGGGGAGTCGCAAATGCGTTGTCAGCCTGTGCTTGGGGGGAATGTGGGAAAGAGGGAAATGGTGAGGGGAGAGGAAAGGGTAGAGGAGGTGGGCCTCCGGCGCTCTCACTGAGAGAACGAAACGTACCAATGCAATCACTGTTACTTCACGTCGGTTTTCTGTGAGAGGGTGGCAATACCCCGGACTTGCCGACGCATTCATGCTAAAACCAAATAGCACCAGCGTGACTCTACCACCTCCAGATTAAGTTATTTCCTAGGACTAGAATTTTGTATTTCATAGTTTTAATTATTTGGTAGATAATAACACATTTTTTTAGACAACATTTAAAATAGATCACACAAATAAACAACATATTTTTTTAGAAAACATAAGTGAGCGTTAAAGACCCTTATTGAATAACATTAGATCTAGATAATTAATTAGATTATAATACTAAAAATATATATAACCTTCATATCTATTGAATACATGAACTCTTGTTACTGTTACACAATTGTATTGTCTTCTTACCACTCAGCACAAGATCTTCTTTAAGTGCCAACGATTATTTTGGATCTAATTGTCTATTCTCATTTGGATCTAAAAATGTGACCAAAAGCATGTTTAATAGTCTCTTAGTAAATTTCAATGATAAAAGTGCATACATATATATGTTTAATCCTTTACTCAGAATGTTGGTTTAAATATACCATTTACTGGCAATAGTAATTCGTTTAATTGAAGAAGTTAGTGGCTTATTTATTTTTTCTTTTGTAAACTATACATATTTTTTTTAGATTGTATAACAACCTCCAAAAATTCCTTATTTGATTTTGTTATTTATGTAGATAGTATACAAAAGCTATACCAAAAGAATTGAATATTTGTGATAATTTGCAATTTGGAGTAACAGTACCTAAAGTCTTCCAAGCCAACTTGTAATAATTAGAAATGTCTCGTGAAACATTTGGCGATGACTTGCTTTTGCACGCAAATTCGCTTGCGTTATTATATTTTTTATCTATAGCTCAGTTTATAATATGTGGCCTCGGGAATTATTAAAGTTACAGGAATTTGGTATTTTAACACTGCTCTCCTAATCTACTGGATTTTGTAAAAGACTAAGATCATTTAAATACTAAAAACAGCAAATTGGCCATTTCATGTTTCACGCTAACTAAGACTAAATAGTTTTTATGGTATTATTGTTAGGTTTTATAGGAAAATTCCACAGAACATTACCCATTTACGGGATAATAAGTTCAAGAACCATGTCAAGCGAGTGTTAATTTTTTTTTTCGAGATGTCTAAGCTATTTACCCAGCAAGGTCTTAACAGCTTCACCGGACTACTAAGGCGAGCGCTTAAGGCACTCAGCCGATTTTATTTTGGCAACCAGCTCAAGGGTGCACGGCACACCTCGGCTTGGCTGTTGCCTGTTGCATGCAAAATCGCGACCTATCTTAGCTAACCTAGCTAACTATTCATATATGTATGAGTTGTTGAAACGTATATGTGTACCAAGCATACACGCCTCAGCAACTCGTCCATATATTTATTATCGGAAAATTGAGAGTTTTTCAGTTCGACGAGGGAAATAAGTAAACCCTTCCACTTTCATGTGTAAGCGTGTAGGCGTGCACGTGTGTGGGGGTGATCGTGTAGTGTTGTAGCAGTGATGTATATTTGTGTGTCACCATATCGCGCAAGCAACGCACTCAAGGGCTCCCTGCCGAAGGATCGAACCTAGGCTTGAGCCGCTGCCGTGGGAGGCCTAATCGGGTAGTGAGTGTTAATGTCTAAGGCTATTTATAGGGTAGATCAATATGTGAACGATGGTGACATAGGGAAATAACGCCCCTCTGTGCATCTAAAAAATCTAATTATATATCTAATAATAATTATTTGTTTTGTAATAATACATATTATGAAAAGATAAACCAGATCGAGTTCAATGCCGGCTCTTCTCGATGACTGGGTTGTTAGTCTGAACCGGTGGTAGCTTTGAAGTACATAAGAGCCTTCTCGAGAACTAAATTGAATAAAGTATTTTTGATTTTGACTCGGAAACTATATTTTATTATTGTATGAATCCTATGTCCTTTACTATATCCCAGATGTACGTGTATACAGAATTTCTCGACGAACAGTTGAGTAGTTAAAATTTGAAAACGTAATAATTGTTACAAACAAACTTATTGCCTCATCTATAATATTAGCTAGAATTATAAAACAAAAATACGTTTCAACAATAATCTACCTTTCGATATTTGAATAGCAAAACAGAATATCCAAGTTCCTCGAAAGAGTAATCCAACTGATAAAGTCTTATTTAACATTCTAAACATTTGTGTGGAAATGTTGAACATAAAGTTCCAGTTGCCTCGTTCGTGTGATATACCGCCTTTCAGAATAACCCGGAGGTCCTTTTCAAATTGGCCCGTATTCCTGGGGTGTGATTGAACGTAGGTTTTTTATAGTATGGATACAGTAATCTAGTTCAGGTGTGCTACCGAGAAATTTCCTCGGATCTAAGGTCGCATACGTTTCCCGATTTTATTGCATATTGAGACGTAGTATTCCTGTGATATATTAGACAACCGTATTACAGAGGTCCACCATATTTGACTATTTCAAACTAAGTTATCGTATCCCATATGATAAGTTTTCTTATCTGCATAAAGATTTATACATTATTCCTAGTTATTAAATATGGAATAAGATACGTTTACATTGTTTTAGATTTTAATATAATGTTCTTAGTTATACGAGAACTAAAGTAAGTAACGCAAACTAGTAAAATTCGTTTATGTCTTGCATATTGAAATTTATCCATTACTTTGTTAGTATTTTCATAAAGTTTATCCTAAAGATAGATTATTACCTAATTTACTTAATTAAGATTATAATCTAGATAATTATAAGTATTATTTAGACATTAGTAATAAGTAATAGATAGGTGATTAATACAATTGTAAAAAACTAGATAAAAGCAAGTTTTCACTTAAGAGTGTTTTTTTTTCGAACTGACTATGATATTGGCCTAGTAAGGCCTTCACAGCTTCACCAGACTACCAAGGCGAGCGCTTAAGGCAGTCAGCCGATTTTGTTTAGGTAACTAGCGCAAGGTCCGTGCAGCACACCATGGCTTGGACTTCCGGATCTAACCTAGCTAAACTATTCTAAGCTATTCATACATATATTCGTTCGTTTTGTTCGTTTAATTGAAATTGTATGATTCTCAAACACTTACATGTATGTCTGAAATAAAATAAACTAGACCACTCGATTCAGTTCGAATAAGGGAAAAAATTAAACCCTTCTACCATATGCGTATATATGCATGGTTAAGTGATGTGTGTGCAAGTGTGCAAGTGATGTAACAGATAAAAACTCAAATTAAGTTTATCATCGTTAATTGCAATTCTAAACTTTATTGCATCAGAACCGGATTTTGTTTAGCGAACTCATTGTCTAAGAACTCATTTAAAGTAGTAAACGGTTTCTTAAAGATTAAAAACCAGGTGCTCTTCACGATTTGCGCTCCGTGCTGCGGCCGTGGGAAAATAGTAACCCCGATTGCACATTACATCTACTATTTATTTTTTCATTCTATTTGCACCTGGCGGTATCCTGCACTCAAATGTTTATATTACTTATACATTTTTTTTAATATTGCTCATATTCACGTGCTTGTTACGTTTTCTTAACACATGTAAATTAAGCCTAAGTTAATCACAGCTTGTATTATTGTATCTTAACATTTAATATATATATATACATAGTTCCAATGAAGCAACGATTTTCACGAGTTCAAATAATTATGAGTAACACTATGTCACAGTACACATATAAAAAACAGTACAGAAACTACCTTTAAACGCTCGCACTGGCACACTCACACCTGAACATGCGCATCGACGAGATCCCGAAGCGGTTTTCGCGGTGCTGTCCATAGAATTATTTTCAAAACCTCTCGTCGATGCGGATGTTTGCGTGAGTGTGACGTTTTCGAGCGTTTGTACGTATTTTCCGTACTGTCTCTTATATTTCTACTGTGACTGTTATAAAAAAATGTGTAGAATTTAAATATTACAATTCTATTTTTTTTAATAATGATTTGTTGATTAAACGTACGTTACATACGTGACGTATTCCGAGATTTCGGATGGGTTTCTATTCTTATTAATAACTAAGATCCCAGATAAAAGTAACGCAGCTTGTTTGTAAACCGTTTATTTTACAACTGTCAAAAACATACTAAAATATAATATAAAACTACATGTTCATATATTAATTATGACATACCTTACAATACGTTTAATACATTATCAACTTTCCTGCCAATCATCCTTACAAATATTATAAATGCGGCTTTAAGTTGTGTTTGTTTGTTTGTTACGCTCCCGTGCTTTAACTAATCAACTGATCATCGTGAAAATTTGCATACACTTTATAAGGATTACTAAAAATTAACTAGTTTTTTTTTCTAAACTTGTTGTTTTTTCAAAAGTAGCGTATTATCAACTAGTTGTACCCGCGACTTCGTCTACGTGGAAACTTGTGTAAATAATAGTCGTCAACAAAATCATCTCAAAGTATTAAGTCCATTTACTTATCTACTTTTCTCTCTTACTTAAGTCGCGTAGACATTACAATTACAATAACTTTTGATAGAGTGAAACGATTTTAATGAAACAAAGATTAAATTTTACCGAAGGATATTCTTTATGATTCTCTTGGATTTGAGATTTTATCGTGGATGCAGTACTTTAACAGTGATGAGTGTTCAAACAATCAGGCAGATAGACAGACATTATTATAAATATAAAATATAATAAAATGGAAAACCAAAAGTATAAACAAATTTTATTCTATCTTTATTTTTGGCAACCAATCTTTCAAATTATTTTTTTTTCGAAATGACTACGCTATTAATCCAGCAAGGTCGTAACAGCTTCAACGGACTACAAAATAACCGGACTACCTTTCAAATTATTACTGCCATTGTCGTGTAGTTAATAATATTACAAGCGTCGTATGATTATTTCAATATTCTAACAAGATGGTGGCTCCCTCGTTAGACCTTCCAGGGAGTTTTTGTGGCATCTCAGAATTTTATGCTCCGTGGTGTTATTTTCCATTCAATTCACTTATGCACAATAAACTAACTATATTACGTAAAACACCAAGTTTACAAAATATAGAGTCAAATAACACAAGATTATGAATAAAATATAAAATCCACTACATAATAGACTAAAATCCCGCCAAATACTCCTACAGACACGTTAAATTTACATTCTTATTGTATAACATATACTTATATAACAATACAGATAATATAAGCAATAAATAAACCGTCACTTGGTTTTTAGACGAAATAATGATATAATAAAAAATATAAAAAAAATATTCTCTATACTTCTCAAATACATATCAAGCAAAATAACATGTAAATTCGATTCATGTCTATTACAATCAGTTCTATTTTTGATCGTTTTTTTACAATTCACGACTGTTTTTTATCTGTCTACACGAGATAATATTACCATATGCGTGTTGAACAAAGTTTTTTATATTCTATGGTAATGGATTCGTAGTGATAACAAATTCGTTATTTTAAAAGCATTATCTAGGATCGCTTGTTCGGCATTCGAATATAAATGCAAGGGATCACGTATAACGTTTAAACCAGCGATACTCAACCTGCGGCTCATCGGGCCTTTATAGTGGGATCACCTGGTGTTACTTTATTATCAATTATTTTAAATTTCGTACCAATCAGAAGAACTGTGAATTTAGAAACAATGATTATCTTAGAGCTGGCTTCAGACTTCAATTTTATATTATCATTACTCAGAGTTCATCGATTTTAAAAACGACACCAGCTTCTACTTTGTTAAAAGAGAAACAGAAGAAAAAGGAATACGTGGAATACGCAAAAGAGTTAAAAATGTGCTCAAATTAACAAAATTAAAACATTAACATTATTTGGATATAAATACGTGTGCGAATCATCTTTCTCGAAAATGAAATACACAAAGAATGTGTAAAGAAACAAGTTTACAAACTATCATCTGGATTATCTAGTGAAGTTTTGAAAATTTCTTCACAGTATCAAAATTCTCATTAAACAGGTGTTTTGAAAATTTGGTCCCCATTGCCTGTGGCTTCAAGATAACCTCATATCATATATCATAATGTTTAATACCTAGTTTGATTTATTGCACAACCATTTGTCACTACATTAATACGTGATTAATTTGAAATTACGTTTTATTTAATTTTCTAACCTAAATATTTTTAGTTTGCGGCCCACGACACCTTGTGAATAGGGTATTTCAGAAACCCTATAGGTTATTTTTTTATACCAAACGAGGTTTTTGCGTTTCTGTGTTTTTCTAAGACAGCTTCATATGTCAAACAAAAATCACAGAAGTTACTGGAATATCCAAGAAACAGCATCGAGTCAAATATCGCGTGTATTAGAGTCACCCCATAAGTCACTGACTAATTATGACACTAATCAAAATTAGTCAATATTCATTTTTCCACTATAATGAAGGTCAAGATGGTGTAGTGACTGTTAGTAAATACATTGGTGGCTTTGTATCACATTCTTTAATGCTGGGGAAAGCATCTAAGGCTGTTTTATCACTCCCCACAAAGTCAGCCTATGTCAAGAAAAAACGTTAGAAGAATAAACGTTAAAAGGATGCAAGTTCTAAAAAAAATTGAATCTTGTCTTCCTCAAGAACTAAAAGCCAAATATTTCATGATAACATATATAAATGGCCAGTTACAGATCGAGAAAACAATCTATTGTTGAATTTTGGTTTTAGATTGCTAATTATTACTAAAGAAATGAAATAAAAAAAAAAAATATTTTATAAAATAAAAACATTGCGTTATCTCTTAAACTTTTCACATGTTAATAGAATAAAATTAGTTCAGAACAATTTTATGTATCAAAACAGTTCTTTGCTTCTCCTGAAAAATTAACTTTGCTTGACTTACAGGGTTTCTGAAATATCCGATTCATATGTGAAACGTGTTTGTGGCTCCTTAAGAAAAAAGGTTGAGCATCGCTGGTTTAAACCAATACATCAGACTTCAAAGAATTGTCGAAGCGTCGTTTACTCTTTCACTATCAGATGAACTGCACATAATATTTAGAAACTGATTCAACCTTTAGAACAGAATATTTAGATGATATTTAAGTTTCTTAAAATTACTTAGTTATGATTATAGTACATATAAGATATATAGATAATATAACTTTTTATGCAACACACAGTATACCAAGAAATATATTTTTCTATTACCTTTAAGATACATACCCATTTTTTTTATTTATCTTAACAAAGTAATATGATCCTGTATCAAATATATAATATAGTAAACATTTAACTTTTTTAGACATTATCAGAACGACTGATAATTTTGGTTTAATTTGTTGCCTCATACAGATACTTACATTACTGACACAAAAAATGTCTCTTATGTGATTACTTATTACAAACAAAATAAAACAGACAACAAGTATCAGTGACTTTTTTTGTATGGTTTTGAAACCAAATTTAATAATAGCACTTACTACCATTTATCATATATAAAACATGATATTCTGATCATATTATATAGTTATAATTTTAATCATCTGTAGTTAGGAAATATTAATAAGGAATATAGTACCACCGACACGAGTAATACATTATATTTATAAAATATTTGCAAGGTATGTGTTTATCCACAAGAACGTTTCTAAAACAGATCTACACGCGATGCGATGATCCGCGCGTAACAAACGCTATGTAGACGTCGGGTATCTCTAAATGCATTTATAATACTGATTCCTATTATAAGAGCTCATTTATGCTAATATGTCTCAACTGCGTTATACATAGTTGAAGTGGGACACATGGTGGAGGGGTTTCTTTTTTTCCCTTATTCGACCTGAATCTATTAGTTCGTTTTTGTATCCGAAGTACATGTAAACGTTTGTGAATCATACAGTTTTAATTGTATAATTATATTCATGAATAGGTTAACTAGTTAGATTCGCGGTATAGACAACAGCTCGAGTCGATGTGGGGCGTGCACCCTTGAGGTAGCTGTCCCTTGCAAGGCCCAGTGCGAAAAAAAAACGTATTACTAACCCGATGTCGACGCGCAGTGTACAGTACTCATCAAGAACGCGCGACGTCAGCTCGTTTTAAAAAACATTGTGTGCCTAAATTAGCCCTAAATTAAATACAATGCGAAGTTGTGTGACGCGTGCCACCCGCATACCCGCAGATAAACGACCCTAGGCGCATCACTAAATTAAAATTCACACGTTTTATGAATAGCAACTATTAAGATCGGTGATAGTCCCAACAAATCAATAAAAAACATGTAGGTTATTATTGAATTAGAACAGAAATTGGAGTTAGAAATACTTCAGACGGTATCATTTCAAACTTGGAACTGAACATAATTTTTTTTCTAATTATTGGTGAAATAAGAACTTAAATTCTCATTTATAAGAGATTTTTTAAACTTCTACGATATTATTACAAAAAAGTTAAATACGTATTGAATACTTGCTTCAAAAGGTTACGTTTTAAATGCACCGAGCTCGCTGAATTTCCACCGCCTTGCTGTTTTTTTTTTTAACTTTATTTTTGGCAATCAGTCTTTCAGATTCTTACTGCCATTGTCACGTAGTCAATAATATTAGAAGCGTCGTACGTCGTCGTGTGAATCAATATTCTAACAAGGTGGTGGATCCCTTGTTAGAACCTTCCAGGGAGTTTTTGTGGCATCTCAGAATTTCATGCTCTGTGGTATTATTTTCTATTCGCTTCACTTATGCATAATAAACTAACTTTATTACGTAAAACACCATCAAATTTACAAAATACTAGCCTTTGCCCGCGACTTCGTTCGCGTGGAATAGATACTTTGGGCTAACACTAACACGCGAAAAAACATCCCGATTTTGAAACATTTTTCATCTATGCTCCGCTCCTATTGGTCTTAGCGTGATGATATCCTATAGCCTATAACCATTCTCGATGAATGAGCTATATAACATTGAAAGAATTATTCAAATCGGACCAGTAGTTCACAACAACGTCACAAACTCACAGACTTTACCTCTTTATAATATTAGTATAGATAGAGTCAAATAACACAAGATTATGAATAAAATATAGAATCCACTACAGGACAAACTAAAATCCCGTAAAATAACCCTTTGCTGTTTTGTCTCGCTTTCGTTAGGTTAGGATAGACTTGCAAAAAAAGGACAACGCGAACCTGTCTCAGGTGAGCGCAGTGCATTTACTACGAAACCTTTTTAAAGCAAGTATTTAATACGTATTAACTTTTTGGAATAACACTGTAAGTGCTTAGTAACAGGTTTTCAATTTAAGGGTAGTATCTAGCAAGGAGGGCTTAGTAAATGCCCCAGCATCATATGGTTTCATTATGATGATTTTTATGGTATTATTATTTCTGTAAACTATTCATATACTGAATGTCATCCATCTACCTAATTATCGAACATTCTCACAAAGGCCAATAATAGTGTAACACACTTAACAACACAACTCGTAATCTTGTACAACAACACCTTACTATACCATATTAGATTAGACGGAAACCGTCTGGTACAAGCTACATCGCTTATACTACACGGCTTTGATTTTAGGATATGTGCTAGCGGTTTCGAGGCTTGGCGTGTGACATCGGAACATGTGTGCGTCACATGCGGGTTGGAACCGCGTGCCAAACCACTTTCGTTAATCGTTCCCTCACATAATAACAACTACTACTATTACTGTATTATGCTTGCCTGGTACATAAAGATTAATTGTATTACAATTATGGTACATTCATTCGTTAATTAATCACCTTTTTTAACATCTAACAAAGGTATGCGAGGTTTATTCATCGCCTTTATCGGAATACATTTTGAGGTTAGTTTTTAGCACGGAAAATAGCAAAAGTATCGTCATTCAAATATGGGACTAGCATAGTGGACCCTGAACAAATATTGAAAGCTTATTTTTATTTAGAATACAAGTGCCACGCATTTTCTTCTTCTTTTTCTCCTTTTGGCTCCGCAGAAGTACTTGCCAGTGTCAATTTTTTATTTCAATGGACATTATAGTATAATAATATTACAAGCGTCGTGTGACCATTTCAATATTCTAACAAGATGGTGGATCCCTTGTTGGAACCTTCCAGGGAGTTTTTTGGCATCTCAGAATTTCAAACTCCGTATTATTATTTTCCATTCACTTCACTTATGCACAGTAAACTAAGTATATATTTTAACTACCTATTTTTTAAACTATTTCTTAGTGACCAATTTTAACATTTCATATTTCTAGACCCATCAATTAAGTTAGGTAATTACCTTAATTGATTAATATTAGGTATAAAATGTTCTTTTTTTTCCTCGAACTGACTACGCTATTGGCCTTACTAGGCCTTCATAGTTTCACCGGATTGCTAAGGCGAGCGCTTAAGGCACTCAGCCGATTTTGTTTAAGTAACATGCTCAAGGGTGCACGGCACACTTCGGCTTGGGCTGTTACCGGAAATAACCCGATCTGACCTAGCTAAACCATGCTAAGCTATACATGTATTCATTTTTGAATCATACAATTAAAATGATTCAGTTCGAATAAGAGAAAAAAAGTAAGCCCTTCCACCAGTTTATATAAAGGTGCATGTCTGAATATCTGTGTGTGTGTATAATCGGTGTGGTGTGTACTATATCACGATAGCAACATCTTTGTGATCACCCCCGGGTAATTTCGAGCAAAGATGCTGCCGAGTTGACGCGACGTATGTGCGGGAGTAAAACATGAGGGCCCTGCCTCGTGACGCACAAGGGAAGGGTTCGCGACGTGGCCGGCCACGTGAATTGAAAAGATCGAATTTACAGATTAAACAAACGGCGCCGGCGCCGGTATCTAAAAATAGAAATAACGACATTGTTTATCGATTTTAGGGGAAGATACATATAAACACGCGAGTTTACTCTATCTTATATTGAGAAAAAATATTATTATTTCGAGACGGCGACGCACGCTAGCCTTTGAATGGCAGCCGCGATGGCGGTAAACTTCGCGATCGCACGAATAGGGCCCTGTTTTGTATCGTTTGCTACTTTATCGTACACGGAGATCTCCGAGATCTCGTGGAAGACTAAGAGCTGGGCTGACCAGTTATACCAGATAATTTGAAGAAGAGGGCGGGTTCGGCCTGTGAAGGCTTAGCCGCCTGAGGACGAGGAGCAGGCTGGGCCGCGATCTTGGGGGCCCACGGGGACTGAGGGGCCCGTGCGAGGCGGACGGGCGCGCTAGGCACGGGTGCGAGCGCTACCGGTGCATGAGATGTGCTCGGCAAGTTAGGGAAGGCCTCTCTAGAGTTGAGAGGCGGAGGTCGGGGACGGGTTGACGCCGCAGGCGTCTTAGACGGCGAGATCTGCTTAGCGTAGCGGGGCTGTTTTGTAAGCGGGGCGCGGGGACACCCGCGATAATTCGCAGTATGGCCCATGCCGCGACACAAGACACAACTCGGGATCGGGCGAGTCTTTTGTGCGAGGGCACTCCTTAGTGGAGTGGTCGCCGAGACACTTAACGCACCTGGGTTTCAGGTAACAGTTAAGTGCGGAGTGTCCATACACCTGGCAGTTGTGACACTGCGAGGGTACGGACGTTTTATGCGGCGGCTCTACGGTGACGCCGGAGAGGCCGCAGAGGGTCAAGAGATTAAATATTTTCTTACCCTCCACGGTGCGGTCGAGAAAGACCAACACTATATCGTAGGGCATTCTAGTGCGCGGGGAGCGCATACGGTGCACCTCTTTGACAGGGAACTTCTGTTTCCTGAGGTCGTCGTATATGTCATCGACTGGGTTTTTCGAAGGGACTCTGCGGATGACAATACGCAGCATACGCTCTTCTTCGAGCGCATGGGTGAAAAAAGCAAACTTATTATCGCGCAGGAAACGCGTAAGTTTGCGGTGAATAGCAGGGGTAACTACCTTTACCTGAATACCCACGAGGGTACTCATGGCAGAGGTGAAAGGAATGTCTGCTGCTTGCAGCAGACTAGAGATTTCGACCCAGGATACTCTGTCCTGGATCGTGACAGGAGGTGAAGGGCGGGCTTCTTACCCGTGACTGCGGGAGTCGCAGTTTTGGGCGAGACTGGTCTAGGGGGAGCGGGAGTCGCCGTTGGCACTTTCGCGCCGTCGACGTTTGCGAGTTTAGAAGGCTTAGCGCTTTCATTCTCGCACGAGGAGGGATTTTGACGCTTATTGCGCGGTTTTCGACGCCGCGTGACTTCGGCGAAGCCGTCGTCAGCGGAGGGATCCTGCTCCATGTCGGAGTCAGAGCCGGACGTATCGTCACTAGAGGAGTGACGATTCGTCAGCTCGAAGTCGTTTGATTCCTCGATCCTACCTAGGATCGAGGGAGCGGGCATCGAGAAAGAGTGCTCGGCGCGATACTTCTTCGTAAACACGTCGTAGTTCTCTATTAGGGAAGGACAGTTACTTCCGATGAAGCCACTAGCGAGTTCAGCTTCTAAAAGCCGAATTTCACTACGAGAGGCCATACCCGGGCCTGAGGAGGGGAGCGGGGCAGGGGAAGACATTAAAAGCCTCCCTGCCCGAGGGGCAGGGGGGCGTGTCTTTTGAATTTAATGGACTCCGGAGTCCGGACTAAAAGTAGCACAAAACTAAAAAGAAAGGTTTACACTTCGCACAGCTGCGTTTCACGGAACTAATCGAATTTCAAAAGAGCAATAGAACAAGGTAGACACATAGGTGCGTTTCTTGGAAGTAACCGCTGTTCCAAAATATAACAGTGTCGAGTGATGACTCACTCGACAGTACTGCGTTGTCGAAATAACAATCTGGCGCGTGCAAACAAATGCGTGCGTCCAGCGCGGCTGACGGATCGCAACTCCTGTAAAATGTTCTAAAAGTTATTGATTAATAAGTATATTTATTACCTCTACGCACATTCTTAAACTTTCTTGTGAAAGTCTCTTGATATTAAGCAGGTCTTATTTATTTCTAAGAGAAAAACAGATAAATAAGTTTTCTAGTAATAAGGTTATATAGATTTCGATAGAGTTCTTAATTAAATCTTCTTATTTACTTACAATAACCTGTACTCCATTAACTAAACACGATTTATGGAACTCAGTACGTTTGTTATCAATAACTACCTAGTTTCAAATCATTGTTCAGTAAGATATAAATAATTCATCACTATTATAAATTCTCCTTTGAACTTTCACATAACGAAGAGAAATGATACTTTGTTTGTTCTACCTATTTCACAGGAACTAGCTAGTATCAGCGGTTCCTTTCCCGTAACAATTATTTAATTGTCTCATGAAATAAACGTATTTCATCTAGATTTATGATATATTCATATTTTTATTAAAATTTTGTGACAGTTTCAAGGATTCTAAGTTACCTGTGCTAACACAGGTCTTCAAAAAAAGTCTTCACTTAAAGATAACACAACAACATCTAAGTTGTTGTGTTATCTTTAAGTGAAGACTTTTTGCTATTTTTTAATACTTTGATTACATATAAACACATGTATAAAATCAAAACATAAGTTTAAATACAAGCATAAATTACATACAGCACATAAGCATACAGCAATACAGCAACCAGAAAGTTGAAAAGCTCGCATGTCATCATTAGCCGGCAATGACTTGCGGATCTCCTGTTCGTCACTGTTATTCTTACCACGAAGTAGTTTGTCCGAGTGGAATAGTTAATTTGGCCTAACGTTAACTTTAACTGGCGACTTCGTTTACGTAGAAGGTGAAAATATGTTTAAATAAATCGTACGTTAACCCCAATTTTGAAACATTCTTCATTGGTGCTCCTCTCATATTGGTTTAGCGTGATGATATATAGCCTATCCTCGATGAATGAGCTATAGAACACTGGAAGAATTTTTCAAATCGGTCATGAAGTTCGTTGAATTAGTGTGTTCAAGCAAACAGACTCTTCAGCTTTATAATAATTAGTAACTCAATTACTAGCATTAACTCAAGTATTTTACTATATTAAATCTACTTTATAATAATAATCGGTGAAAGAAAACATCGCTATGAAGATATTAGTGGTGTTTTTCTAAACCCAGGCTAGCTACCGTCATCTGTAAAATCTGTCACCAAGTACCTATGTCCTATGTGTACCAACAGTCGTGGTGGCCTAGTGGTTTGACTGATGGAATATTATTTCGATGTCCGCAGGTTCGAACCTCGGTATGTACCAACGAATTTTTCGGAATTCGCGTACATTTACTAATTTAAAATATAAACCTGAACCTGAGAAATGTTCTTGTATTACTATTTTTTTTAAATATCATATAAGAGTCAAACGATCTGGCCGGTCACCTGTTGTTAAACGATCACCGCCGTCCATAGACACTAGCAACCCCAGAGAGTCGCAAGAGCGTTGCCAACCTGTGTTTGGGGATGTGGAGAGAAAGGTAGATGGGTTAGAGGAGAGGGGAAGGGATAGGAGAGGGGAGGGAAGGGGAGATGGGTCTCCGGCGCTCTCACTGACCGAACGAAACGCAACAATGCAAGGACTATTACTTCACGTCGGTTTTCTGTGAGAGGGTGGTGCTACCCCGGACGAGCCGACCTAATTATGCTGAAACCAATAATAGCTTCAGCGTTGCTCTACCACCTACAACTGTATGTGAGAAAAATATAGAATTGTGGATTTGTCAGAATTTGAAATAGCCAATACGTCGTGGGCTGGCGTGGTGATTACGCCCATACTTACCTTCGGGAAGAGTCCTATGGCCCTGCAGTGGATCTCTTACAGACTGATGATGATGATGAAGTACCTATGGGTATAATTCGGCAGCTGTACTGGAGGAGTCAGTCCGTCTAGGTTTAGCGTGTTTACCATCTTTGATCACAAGGTCATTTAACATCAACTAAGATTGTAGCCACACGTAAAATAAAAATTAAAATAAAGCAAAAAAAAAAACACCTAAACAAATTTTCTAAAAAAATAATGTAACAATAACCCCGTGAGAATTTTCTTTATCCTTATTAACGTAGATAAGGTAAACGTAAGTAATTTTTAAAGACATTAGTAGAAAACCGTTTTAAACACGGTCTCATGAGTGCCCTTACTTTGTGCCGTTACGCTACGAACACGTTTCTTAACGCTCCGATATCAGCGAGGTCTTAGACATTGTGAACCGTTAAATAAATCCGACTAATCGCCTTAGCAGCGTATCGTCTTCGCATTGTCCAGACGTTGAATAACTTCATTGTCTACAGAGGGTAACTTGCCACAGTGTAAAAACGACGTACGAACCGAACATAGTTGGAATGATTTTTTAATTCAGAAGTAGGGTTTTAAGGAATAAAATCAAGGGAGTCCTCTTTGAGAAAAAGTTGCACAATACATACAAAGGTAGACAAGATTGATGTAACGGTCGGTGGTAAGTTCGCGCACGTGCTAAGGCCAGCTGAGAGACTTGGGTAAAAAAACTTATAACGTTTGAGGAAAAAATAAGTATTGAAGATATATTTCTATGCATTTAACGTTCAACAAATATGAATAGATATTTAGGCACCCTTTTTGCTTTACGTTATTCAGATAAAAGATTTTGGTGATTATGAAATATTACATCAAATATGTACCCTATCCTGCGTCTCAGACGTTAGAGAGATGTTACTGACAATAAATCATCAATATTAGAAATAATTACTTAGAAAAAAGATAATTATAAGTTTTTAGCGCTTTATCCCAAACTTCACTTGTGGTGTAGTGTTCTAATGCCAATTTTATATATACCATCCCATACATTTCACCAATATATTGAACATAGATTATCAATAAAATAAAATTTAAATTATAAAATATAAATGTAGCTGTGTAGCGTTTAAGTATTGTTACATTTTTGTACCTGTTTTTCGTACATCAATATTTATTGTAATATCACATAAGTACATTGCTAGGTGTTATCCACTCTCTTCCGGAAGCGTAAATAAAACTTCAATAATAATTGATAAAAGTATGCACTATTCTTATTATACAAATATACACCATGGAGTAAAGAATAGACTTCTCTTTCATCCATGTTATACACGAGGTATCACTATGTCAAAGTTTTTTGTCAAAGGTTTTTTACCAGTTTATCCGTCGAACTATTTAAGGCACTCGTTATTGCAATTGAAGGCTATTTATCTAACAATTGTTATTATATCGGAATAACATTCCAAAAAAGAAATCTCTAAGCAATAACCATCCGTTGTTTCATTTTTAAAAACAAAATTTACAATTCAATATATAGATAAAAATGTACAAACGTAACATAGGAAAGTAATAATAGTGCTCTGAATTTTCTCAAACTTCAACAAAACTTCGATAACTTAGTAAAAAAAATCGCTGCTATTCTTATATCCAAAACTCAAAACTATATATGATCACCAGCGCCATCTGTGTGGTTATATATTTATTGTAGAAAATCGCCTACAGTACTGAATGTATTTTACATAATAGATGTCACTTTTATCCACCTTAATACTTGTTCCTTTTTCTCAAGCTAAAAACAAATTTCGGACCTAGATTATTTTTAATAAATTTTGCCTGGATAATCTATTTTAGTGTTTTTTGAAGTTTTAGCAATCTTAGAAACCATTTAAAAAAATATTCTCTAAGAGCTTTTTAAGACTACTTAGAAGTATTATGTTAGAAACTGGCAACCCTCGATTTCAAGTGACAAGTGTAAAAAGAGAACAAAATTTTGAAATATCTACCTACTTATATCAGGGTTTCGATTTACTGCAAATAGAGATAAATAAAAATTAGTGCTAAATTTATAACCCTTACAAAAACAACAGTATTTCAGCCTGTTCAGTCTGTAAGTTTCTTCATAAAGTGTTTGAAAACAGAAGTTAGCGAAGTTATTAATTTTATACATTTTTTTTGACACTATATATACAAACGAATATTGTAAACACTGCCTAAAATTGCACAAAATATGCATAATCTTAGAAACAACAATTTTATACCTTTTATTTATTTTTACAGTTATACTATGTCGCAAACACAGAAAAAGAAATCAGTGAATCTTTCTGAAGCTTTGAAACAATGTAACATTTCAACATCTGAAACAACTGCATTGGGCACGGTACTAGACAATAATATTGTGGAACCAGAGATTCTCTCCAAGTGGCCAAAGATAAAAATGAGAGTGCCAACAATTTTTCTACATAAACCAGCCGACTTTGCACAACATATAAAAAAAATATTGAGCATGGGTATTAAAATCTATCAACCCCATCTTGGGGCACATTTTACTAGGATAGCGTGTAAAACTTTTAACGACCATAAGTCATTAGTTAAATATTTTGACAAGAAACAGCTCCCATACCACACATTTGGTCATCCTTCGAAGAGAAAAATGAAAGTCGTTTTCAGGGGCCTACCAATAGATATAGATATAAACAAAGTTAAAGAAGAATTGGCATCTCTTTCTATACCAATAATTCGTGTGCATAAAATGCATGTACCACAATATGGTAAAAATGTATATTTACTAGTATTAGCTGTAGTCCCCTATGATGATAAGGGGAAGAAAATATTAAAAATAAAAAAAATTATGGGCCATGCTGTAAATTTAGAGCCACCTATACCAAAGAGTAAGCAGTGCTATCGCTGCCAAAAATGGGGACACTCACAGAGATACTGTCATGGAGAGATAAAATGTGTTAAGTGTGCTGGTGATCATTTGTACAAAAAATGTTTGAGGGATCCAAAAGTGGACCCTCCAAAATGTGCAAACTGTAATGGTGAACACACAGCTAACTACAGAAAGTGCCCCTTTAGCCCATACTCAATAAGCTACAAATTGTATAAATTAGTTAAGAAGACTGTGAGTTGTGAAGATGAGGAAAAGAAGATTCCACAATTGGTTACTATGAATAATTACGAGCACTTGTATAGGAATGTTGATTATGAAAAAAAATCATCTACAGCTGCTAAAACATGAATTTTTTATGTTATGTAGCCACAACGATAAGATATATATGGTGATTCTCTGAAGTAATTTTGATGATAGGCATCCAATCGTATTTTGTTCTTCATTCAGTTCTTTATCTACATATATGACTTATGTAAAGATGTAATCTTTAGGAATCCCTATATTTAAATTGATTTTTTTTCCTCTTTTTTTAACTATATCTGTTACTTTTGGTTTATTAGAGCACTGAAAATTAAGCTAGTGAAAAGTTTATTTAATCTTTCTGACATGCTCACAACTTTCAAGATTTGAGCTATTAGAAATAAGAACTATTTAAAAACAAAGCCATTTAAAAAGACGTGTATTGGAGAATTGTGATATTTTTATAAGTGTAACAACTATACTTCCCATGTAGAACATGGTATACATAACTTTTGTGTAATTTTAAACATCTAGGGATTAATAATAAACCATATTTTTGTACTTCAACTTTAGATAAGTGGGACAATATTTTGACACAAAATAAAGTCATTTGAAATATTTTAAATGTTTTATTTCAGTATCACACTCAGATTCGAAATGCATTGCTATATTTCATATTTATAGAACAATAATTGTATAA
Source organism: Antheraea mylitta (assembly GCA_014332785.1). Taxonomy (NCBI): domain Eukaryota; kingdom Metazoa; phylum Arthropoda; class Insecta; order Lepidoptera; family Saturniidae; genus Antheraea; species Antheraea mylitta. The sequence continues at coordinate 7,355,541 of JACEII010000010.1, forward strand.
CAAACTAAAAATTATAACTAAATATATTTACAAAATAGTTTTAAAACAAATATTCAATAATACTAAGTGACATTAAATCTAGAATGGTCATGCTTTAACAGCTCCTTGTATGTTACTCGGTAAGCCTGTCTTTTCAGTTCCATTTGTTTCATTAATGGGGGTAACCAATACCTGAAAATAATTAATCATTACTACATATATTTACTAATATTATAAAGAGGTAAAGTTTATATGTGACATTGTAGGAGGTAATCTCAGAAAGTACTAGTCCGATTTGAAAAATTCTTCAGTGTTATATAGCTCATTTATTGAGAAAGGTTCTAGGATATATAATATCACGCTAAGACTAGTACGAGCGGAACACCAATGAAAAATGTTTCAATATCGGTACTTTTTTCCTCTTGAGAGTTTCCGGTGCATGTTAGCGTTAAACCAAAGTAATTATTCTACAAGGGCTAGGAGATTATAAATAAAATCTACATTGTTTTTAGAATGAAGGAGATTGCAGTACCCACTACTAGTACTAGATTGCAATGGTCTTAAATTTAAAAAAAATGTTAAATACCTAAAAAATAAAATGACATTAAACAAATAATTAGAGATCTAATATTTACATAATTTTTATTAGCAAATCTATTTCTTTAGACACTTTGAATAAAGTCACTTGTGAGAATTGAGTGCTTACATACTAGTAACATTTGTCAATGTGTGTACTTAAAGACTTGCTAATATTATTTGTATATACCAGTTTACAATTAGTAACAAATATTTTATTTTCAACTCTTAGCTACAGCTAAACAAAAAAAAACATGATTGACATGATGATTACAAGTTTCCGAAACTAGCTTTAAAATAATATACATACAAAAAAGGTAACTATAAATAAAAAAAAACCTGGAATTTAGTAGACATTTGAGTTTCTGCAAGCCTATCTTGAACAGATCTACATTCAGGTCACTAACCAATTTATTTGAACTGTTAACCACTCTAATTAAATAAGAATTTTACCAGGTAAGATCGCCTTGACCTTAATGGGTTATAAAGTATAATTTAAAATACTATTTACTGATGGTACGCGCAAGTTAATCTTACTCAGCAGCTCCGAACAATCAATTATACCACTGAGTATGCAAAAAAGACATACTCATATAGCAATATAGCTTATAATTCTGAATTTCGTTACATTGTTAGGAGATTTTTTAAATTTTAATTTTTAAGGATCACTTTTTCAAAGACGAACCATTTATCAAACGAGTCTTAGTATTACTAGTAAAACATGAAAACATAAGTTTGGTCCTTATGACATTTTAAACATTTTTAGACAAATATTTTCTATTTGCATATCTTAACTAATATTACAATTAGGAATGACGATATTAGAAAAACATCGATGTTAAAATCGGTTTAATAGTATCGATGTTCGATAAACATCGATGTTTTTGCTAGCAATTAAAACTGTCAGTAAAAACATAACTTTATCGGGTGTTTTCCATATTGTCAGTTCCGTTGCTGATACAGGAGTTGGCCAGCGTTAAAAAAAAAGGTAATGCAAAGAAATAACTATTCGTACGGCTTACTTTGATAACGTTGATTAGTATCATCTAATGTAAAATAGTTAAATTTGATAATTATCTGAATATTGATCATTTTTAATTACAATGTGAATGTTAGTTTATTTGTTTGTTACACTTTCAGGCCTTAGCTACTAAAGCAATCATCATGAGATTTTTTATACATTTATCAGTGCTACAAAAAACGACACAGGGTATATATTTCAGGGTAAATGAAATATACCTTGAGTCACAGATAAAGCTAAAATTGAAATTTGTATTTACGACATTTAGAGACAACTAAATGTATCCTATGTAGATATCTATACTACTATTATAAAGAGGCAAAGTTTGTGAGTTTGAGACGTTGTAGGGGGTAATCTCAGGAACTACTGGTCTGATTTGAAGAATTATTTCAGTGTTATATAGCTCATTTAACAAGAAAGTTTATAGTTTTTTTTTATACCATAGAAGGCAAACGAACAGGTGAGTCACGTGATATTAAGTGATCACCACCGTCCATAGACACCAGCAATACCAGAGGAGTCGCAACTGCGTTGCCAACCTGTGTTGGTGGAAGGGAAGGGAGAGGGGAGAATGTGGGTCTCCGTAGCTCTCATTGACAAAACGAAACGCAACAATGCTGCCACTGTTACTTTACGTCGGTTTTCTGTGTGTCGGATGGTACGACCTCGGGCGAACCGGCCTATTCACGCTGAAACCAGTAATAGCTTCAGCGTGACTTTATATATATATATCACGCTAAGGTCAATGGGAGTGGGGCCCCAACGAAAAATGATCCAAAATCGGGTGTTTTCCTCTTGAGAGCTTCCACTGCGTGTTAACGTTAGCCCAATATAACTATTATCACGCGGACTAAGTCGCGGGTAGGGGCTAGTTTGGTATATAATTGTAAACCCGTTAGGAAAAGGGACACCTTTAATAAAGCGAGTGAAGAAAAATCTATACCCTGTGCTTTTACTTATAAATGTATAATTCGAAAACAGATATTCATTGTTTAACAAAAAATATTATGAATTGAAATTAAATTGATAAAAAATTCAATACAACAAAAACTAGTAAATGCCCTCTTTAGATGATGGAATTAATGAGAAGGTTATTAATAACGATTTGTTTACTAAAATAAAAACAAATATTTTTTAATTACCCCGAGTTTGACACTAGGGACGGGTAACCTCGTTAAGTCGAGTTCTTCCAATACTCTGTCTAAAGAATCTACGAGTCTGTCAGCGTCCTGCATCGTGAATACCATCGGCGGTTTGAACTTTAACACATTGCTATCCGGTCCATCACGACTAATCAAAATCTTCTCTTCTCTCATTCTGTAAAATGAAAAAAATCTTGCTTTTAATTGTTAGCAATGATGACTTAGTTGATAGTGTTTTCAGATACCGCGTCGATAACCATAGGTTGAATCCAATTCCTTGCAAGTGAGTTAAAGTTTCATGCCCGCTTTCTGAGACTGTACATATAAACTGTAGTTTTATCTGTTGTAGTAAAATATGTTGTAGTTAAATAGCATTATCGATTCGATAACTTGTCAAATTGCGTTTCTGAACACACAATCATACGATAAGTTCCAGTAAAAATCAAACAGGCCATTTCACAGTTTATCTTATGGATAATTTTGTTAAGTCATTAGTATAACCGAGATCTCAGAACCCGGGCATCAGTGAAGGAAAATATCGCGATAAAGCCATAGCATAGTAGGTGGCAGAGCCACGCTGAAGCTATTACTGACTTCAGCATGAATGGGTCGGCTCATCCAGGGTAGTACCACCTGACCCACAGAAAACCGACGTGAAGTAACAGTGCTTGCATTGTTGCGTTTCGTTCGTTCAGTGAGAGCACTGGAGGCCCACCTCTCCTCACCTTCACCCTGTCCTCTTCCCCTTCTTTTTTTTATACTACGTCGGTAGCAAACAAGCATGCGGGCCGCCTGGTGTAAAGCGGTCACCGCAGCCTATGGACGCTTGTAATATCAAAAGTGTCACATGCGCGTTGCTGACCCCTAAATAACCTATTAATTTTCCCCTTGAAGTACTCCATACTGTAGTCCCCAGGAAATACTTCAGCAGGCAGCTCATTCCACAGTCGAGTCGTTCGTGGAAGGAAACCTCTCTGAAACCGGACCGTCGGAGACCATTTCGGTTCCAATGTGTGAGGATGAATTCCCTGCCGATTACGAGCGGTGCGATGATAGAAAGTAGCTACAGGCATGATGTTAAACAATTCCTCGGAACGCAACCCATTATATAAGCGGTAGAACACACATAAAGAGGCGACATCTCTCCTGTGACTTAGTGGTTCGATACCGTTTGTAAGCTTGGGATCGCCAACAATTCTTACAGCTCGTTTTTGTGCTGAGTCAAATGGTTCAAGCTGGTACCCAGGTGCTCCCGCCCAGAGATGGCAACAGTACTCCATATGGGGTCGAATTTGTGTTTTGTATAACAACAGTCTTTGCCCAGGGGTATAGTACTGTTGCGCCTTACTCAGAATACTGAGCTTTCTAGATCCCAGCTTAACCTTGTCTGCCACACGGCCAAGATGAAACTGCACGTCACTAGAAGTGTTTTGGGGTGTAAGGGATGTCGAATAACATCTTAAGACTTGAGACACCCAAGCCAACCTCACCTGCACGTGGTGCGCCCTGCTGATCAACGAACGATGCAATGGCGAGAGCGGGGTGGTAGGGTTTTACAGCCCGACTGGGTCGCAACCACCATGCATATGGTGAAAAAGCCCGTCATAGTGACTCGCTTCTGCGCGTCGCGTTTCGGGATCAGCCTGTGCATATCCAGTACCGGGCGACTTTCGTCATTATGGCCGGCATGACAGCGGCGACCGGCGATGGATAATCTGTCTCTCGGTGGTTGCCGATATTTTTGGATTGTACTATGCTTAACATCAGGCTTAGTGCAGTCACTTTGTCGTGCTTCTATAAGAAAAAAAAGTGTTGACACCAAGGATCCCAATACTTTCTGCGATGGTAAGCGGTGTGTTCTGAAATCGTGGGGCCACAGTGAATGGAGTTTTTTAGCAGTGAACGCGCAAACTTGTGTCTTAATAGGGTTAAAACGAACTAGATTGTTCCGACCCCAGTCGGATACTTTAGACAATGTGTTTTCGATCTGAGACACAAGTTTTTCACGATTTTCTACCACAATAGATAAAGGGATGTTTGCACGGCCCGTGTAATATGCAACTCCAGTACTATCGTCTGAATAACAATGAATGCCAACAATAGATAGCATATCATTGATATGCAGCAGAAATAATGTTGGAGATAGTACGGAGCCTTGCGGGACGCCAGCATTTATGTCCATGCTTTCGGAGCAGCTACCATCCACAACTGCTTTTATACGTCTGCCGGACAGAAAACTGGCAATCCATCTACACATGCCCTCGGGCATTGTAAGAAGGCAGCTTTGATAGAAGGCCCCGATGCCAGACCCGATCGAACGCCCTCGCTATTTCGGGACTAACTGCCAAAGCCTCACCATGACTCTCAATTGCTGAAGCCCATCGGTGTGTGAGATACACTAGAAGATCGCCAGTCGAGCGTCCGTGGCGAAATCCGTATTGACGATCACTGATTAGATCGCATTCTTCTAGGTATCTCAGGAGCTTGGTATTGATGATGCGCTCCAATACCTTAGAGAGCAGGGAGGTTATAGCGATAGGCCTGTAATTCGATGGATCTGATCTATCGCCTTTTTTAGGCACAGGGTGTACGTAAGATGTCTTCCAGGAAGATGGAACATATCCACTGTGATATGAGAGTTCGTATAGGCGCGTCAACACAGGACACAACTCCGGAGCACACTGTTTGAGCACCACTGCTGAAATGCCATCTGGTCCACTCGATTTATGAACATCTAGACAGAGTAACTCTCTCCGGACATCTCTTCACCCTCCCTACCCAAACACAGGCTGGCATCGCACTTGCGGCTCCCCTGGTGATGCAAGTGTCTATGGACAGTGGTGATTACTTACCATCAGGTGACCCACCTGTTCGTTTACGGCCTAATATATAAAAAACATGGTATAGAGATCTTACTAAGCCCGCCTGGCTGGCTACCACGCTCAATATTAAAGTCCGTCACTAAGCAACCTTTGGTGTGTTCTGGCAACGGCAGTTGAGAGTCAAACTCCCTCTAAGTTTAGCGTGTTTACCATCTAACAATCTTCTCATTTTCTTTTATTTCATAGGAGGCCAAGAACGAGCGAGTCACCTGATGTTAGGTGATCACCGCCATCCATACACACTTGCAACAACAGAGGAGTTGCAAGTGCGTTGCCAGCCTGTATTGGAAGTGGAGGTATGCGGAAGGGCAAGAGGAGAGAAAGTAGGCCTCCTGCGCTCTTACTAACCGATCGAAAGTCAATGCAAGCACTGTTACTTCACGTCGGTTTTCTGTTTGTCGGGTGGTACTACCCCGGGCAAGCCGACCTACTCCTGCAGAAACCAGTAATAGCTTCAGCGTGACTCTATCACCTTCATGATAATTCCTATATTCAACATTTAATGTTACTAAAAACGACACTAGGGTTTTTGAAGGAATCTTAATCTACAATGTAGTGGATTTTAGACTGTATTCTTAATCTTATATTTAACTCTATATTTTGTAATATTGGCGGTGTTTTACTTAGTACAGTTCGGTTATCGTGCACAAGTGAAATTGATCGGAAATAATACCACAGAGCATGAATTTTGTGATGCCACAAATTCTCCCCGGAAAGTCCTAACAAAGGAGCCACCGTCTTGCTATTAGAACATTGAATTTGTCACAAGACTCATATAATATTATTACCTAATTGATAATGGCAGTAAAAATATAGAAGACTAATTACCAAAAGCAAAATAATATAAAAAGTACACTGAAATACAGAATCCTTGAAGTTACTATGACTACTTTCCTTGTGGAGGCAGGAGTACTTCTAGCACAAGCAAGACGAAAGTCTATGTATGGCCGATTTGGGATACGAATTATTATTTTCGTATAATTTGTCGCTACATATTATGGAAAAGACAACCCACCTATCAACTATATACTTTGCAGCAACCGTGGCCGGGGTCCTCGTCTCCCTGTCCGTCACTAGTTCAACTCCCACAAAGAGTCCTCTACCACGAACATCTCCAACCAACATATGTTTGTGTTTCAAATCCTCGCAACGATTCAACAAATGGTTGCCGACTCTCAACGCTCGCTCCAATAAACACTCTTCTTCGATAACATCCAACACCGCATTGGCGATTGCGCATGATACCGGGTTTCCGCCATACTGTAAAATGGAATTAATTTTCAATGTTTAAATTACATTGAGAAAATAAACTAGCATTATTTTCATTTCTATAAGAAATACAAAAAGACGTATCTTATACCTTTAAACGAGCAATTCTTGTATATTTTTATATTTGTATATATTCAGGATCTCAGAAACAGCGTCATCTATTTCCGTTAAACTTAGTATGTAGGTAGTGTCGAGGACGATAAATCGATCTGATTTTATTCATACAAAACTTTTTTAACTGAATTTTCAGGCAATGAAAAATATAGCTATATATAAAGGTAAATTTCGTCGCCACTGTAAATAATGCTCATCAAAAATCAAAAATAGCTCAGATGGAAATCAGTTGCTTCGAAAATCCGTATAACCACGTATCGAATCCGAGTGACAGCAGAAGCGATACATTTTTTTTTATTTTTATTTTTTTGTGGAAAGTATAAGGCAAACCTAACAGTTTATTTCAATTTAAAAATGTTTTTAAAAGAACCGAGCTAGACTCGGTCGCCCAGGTAATTTTATTTAAGTGGTGATGGCTCAGTTGTTACTGTGTTAAGACACTACCGCATTCATCGATGTCAATTCGAATCCTGCGACTGATGCCCGGTTTCTGAGATACTCGGTTAAACTACCAATAGTTATTGACTCCACTAAATTATCCATAAGACAAACTGTCAAATGGTCCGTTAAGTTTTACTGACATTTATCGTATAATTGTGTGTTCAGAAACGCAATTTGACAAGTTATCGAACCGATAACGCTATTTAACAGATAAACTACAGTTAAAGTACCTCTGAAACCGGGCATCAGTCGGAGCTCTAGGTGAAGTGAAATATCATGATAGTATCATCAATCAATCATTAAGTATCATGGTGGTAGGACTTTTCTCGAACAGAAAATCTGTCGCCAATCATTCATTAATGTTCCAGCTGATGCAGTTGAAGAGTCAATGCTCCTCTAAGTTTATCGTGCTTACCATATTAGACCACTTCGTTATTTAAAATCAGATGAGACTTTGGTCAAACGTTAAAACCTATGAAGTATAAAAACAGAAACTAGTCTTGCCATTACCGGTGGCTCTGGAGACGTTTGTTATTATTTGTTGTGAGTACTATTTTTTTGAATAGTTGAATTACAATTAAACGAATGTTTATTATATAGGAAGACCAAAAGCACTACTTGTAAGAATTGATACGGAAAAATAAGCAATTGTTATAAAAAACGTAGATATATACTTTCATATTCATTCATTAAAAACTTGTTTTTGAACTGTGACAAACATACAAAACGTAGATGAGAAATTACCAATCATATATTTTTTTCAAAGCACAGATTTAAAAATACAAATTAGGAATTTAGCACATAGTTATTGACCTTGAAGTAATATCTGTACTGAGCAGGTACTGAGGTAGTGGGTACTTGACATGTGAATTGTGATTTTCCAATTTACAACTGTTGATTGATCAAATGGTTAACAATGACATAACATCGATGGTTATATATAACATACTATATCGATGGTTATATATAACATACTATGTAGTTAAAATAATTAATGGTGAACTAGATATTCAATAAATAATATAGTGTATCAGTACATCTCTGGGTAGCGCACATATCCATATGTTTTATTCAATTTGGTTAATTTAATAAACTATTTATCTTCCGCTTTTTAGTGCCTTATGGATTTTTGATTGATATTCAAGTTTGTTATTTTTTTTTATTTACTTTATTAGTTATAATATTAATCCGAATACACTAACCATTGCACCATCATCGTTAGAACACTGTTACGATTATTATATTAACCTACCTATAACTGCGTGTCGGTTTGACAGACCGATCTGCGTCATGTACAACTAATGTATGCTTGAACGTTTACGCTATATTCATTTGAAGTAGGCCATGAACCATGTACCTACAAAGAATATCAAATAGCCAGGGTTTTGTATTAAAAAAATGAATCAAACGTTTGATGTCGGTGTCACAGACCAACGCGCGAGTATAGGAAGATTAACATTGCCTATGCATGAGCGTAGACATTGCTATAGCATCTCAAATATCTCAAAAGAGCCACAAACTAGAATTACATTTTCATGCACAAACGTTATTTAAAGTTTATATAGTTTTAAACATGTTATAAATGGTTATGCGTATTTTGAGAACTGCTTTTAATGTTATATTTTTTTATATTATAGGTTATATACACGATGATGATTATATACCCTATGTACATGAAAATACAAAATGGAACTACTATCATTTTTATTACATTGAAATGTAAAATCAATGAGAGTATTTTAGAAATATGTAAATGTAATAGATTAACATTGCTTTTTTTTCTCGAACTGACTACGCTATTGGCCTAGCAAGGCCTTAACAGCTTCACGGGACTACAAAAGAGATAGAGCTCTGTTTCGAGCTGGGGTTAGACGGATTTTTGAAGCGCCCGAATTCCAACTGAGCTAGTTTTGGTTTGTTTTTTTTTTATTTATAATACAATATTTATTCATTTATTATTTATTATTAACATACATTGCATTTTCGAAACAAAAACATTTTTTTTCTATTTGTGGTCCTTTTTAATCAGCGATATAAAGTTAGCACCACATTATTCAATTACTCACCAATGAAAAAAAAAACGATGGTGATAAAAAGTAGTCGAATTATAATAGTTAACATTAAGGTGTAACTGAACTAATTTTAAGAAACCATATATAAATTACCGTATTGAAATATTCAACTCCAGTGTCGGAGAAACTCTTGGCTATTTCTGGTGTGGTGATGACTGCAGCTACTGGGTGACCGTTGCCCATTGGCTTCCCCATCGTTACAATGTCAGGTACAACGTTCTGAGTCTCGAACGCCCACATGTGAGTACCCACTCGACCGAAGCCGACTTGTACTTCATCAGCTATACAAACTCCGTTCGCGTCACGTACATATCTAATAAAAAGAAGAAGAAAATTATATAACCTTTTACCGTTTTTTGAGGTTTTAGAGCCACGCTAAAGCTATTACTGGTTTCAGCATGAATAGGTCGGCTCGCCTGGGGTAGTACCACTCTCTCAAAGAAACACCGACGCGACGTCAAGTAAATGCTTGCATTGTTGCGTTTCGTTCAGTCAGAGCGTAGTAGACCTATCTCCCCTACACTTTCCTTCCCTCCCCGTCCTTCTCCCAATCCCCCTTCTCCACTCCCAAAAACAGGATTGCGACGTCTATGGACGGCGGTGATCACCTAACATCAGGTGACCAACCAAGTAGTTTTCCTTGCATGATATAAAAAAAAAACCTAAATTCAATACTTAATTGAGAGTTGAGACTGTCCTACGATTTTATCGGGACCCATTACTAAAACCAAAGTAATAATAACATTTCACTACGAGACGTCCTAGATATTAGAACTTACATTCAATTCAGCCCGGGAACTTCGATAGGAAAAGGATAACTATTAATAAACCGTGAAATATGAAAACAATCTGCTTAAAATTTTCAAAAATACTTCTGTCTCCTTCTATATATAATATACAATATATGAAAATGTAGTTCATTGAAACATAATAACCTCAAAGCTACTGAACATATAGGCATAGGACTATGGCTATTCGATGCGAATTTATTGGCCTAGCAAGGCCTTAACAGCTTCACCGGACTACTAACGCGAGCGCTTCAGTTAGTTATCAAGATAACATCGACTGAGTGCCTTAAGCGCTCGCCTTAGTAGTCCGGTAAAGCTATTAAGGCCTTGCTAGGCCAACAGCGTACGTAGTCAGTTCGAGAAATAAGAAGAATGTTTTTTTTTTTCGTAAATGTTTCTAGACTGCTGTTATATTCGATTGACATGACGCTTTACCATTATTAATGCCCAACGAATCGGGTGAAAACCAGATAGTAATCAATGTAACAAAACATCTACTTCATATTTTATAAAATCAAATTAATGGATAAATAATACCAACTATTACCACAGTACACATAACAGACAGTATGGAAACTACCTATAAACACTCCCTCCGGCACACTCAACAAGCATGGGCATCGACGCTACCCCTAAGCGGTCTTCGCGGTGCTGTCCATAGAATTCCTTTCAAAACCTCGCGTCGATGTGCATGTTTGTTGAGTGTACCTTTTTCGAGCGCTTGTTCGTAGTTTCCGTACTGTCTCTCATATTTATACTGTGCTATTACTATGTAATCACAATATATGTACTTTATCTGCGAGGCTCCATAAAGGAAACATAATATAAGTAACACGAGATTCATGTTTATAAATATCTCTTTGTGTAAAACAATTATCTTAAACGCGCATAAAATACGATAAATGTTATCTTAAATTGCACCATTGATAAACTTACATTACATAATATCTTCTTGTTACAATATTACTTATACATTACTAGCATACAATTTATATGTATGTATGTATATAATAGTAATATTTACACAGATCAAAACATTAAGAACAAAACACATAATATCTTATTATTTCTTATCAGAATTGAATATAGTTAACTTTTTAACAACAGTTATTATTATATATTAGAATCATTATCATAAAGCCTCAATAAATTGCTCCTTTGTCTATTTCAATGCGCTAATCCCTGAAACTACCAGTCGAAGCATGAGCAATATTTTTAAATTTTATAGACTGCTTATTTAGGTAAGGTGTTGGCTAACGAACATCACGCTACGACCCTTAGGAGCGGAGCAATTACAACACGAAATCAACAGAAAGTACGTTAAGTGACACCAATAAGTAATTTGGACGGACCACGTGATATATACGAGGTAGTTAGGGCCGAACACGGGAAGAATTAAACACGAATTTATGATACTACCACCCAGTAACACAAATAATAAAGTTTACTAAGAGGATTACCTTGAAATCGAAAAAAAAAACAGTATCATTTTTCAGAGCGTTGTACATTACTCACCCATTATCATTCGTTTTAAAGCGGGTTAATTACATTTTACATGTGTAGATAGAATAAATAGAAAAACAAAGAAAACATATTTGTAATGTAAATTATACGAAAGTCACGAGAACACTTAAACGTTAATGTACCTTTACGATGTAGGTTATCAACTCTCCTATTAAGTACACTTGGAATATTTTAGCATAAAATCTTATATAATAAAATATAATTATATTCTACCTTTAAATATATGATAATATGACATTGAAAAAATAGAAGGTTAAAACAAGGCTGCTCAACGCTATGTCCGCGGGCCACAGTGACGATTTGTAATTAGTCCGTGCAAACTTGTCAAGTGTCTTTTTTTTGCAGGAGTCTTTTTTGTATCTTTATTTTTGGCAACCAATCTTTCAGATTATCACTTCCATTGTCGTGTAGTTTATATTACAAGCGTCGGGTGATTATTTCAATAATCAAACTGGATGGTGGCTCCCTTGTTAGACTTTTCAGGAGTTTTTGTGGCGTCTCAGAGTTTCATGCTCCGTGGTATTATTTTCCATTCACTTCCCTTATGCTCAATAAACTAACTATATTACGTAAAACACCACCAAATTTACAAAATATAGAGTCAAATAACACAAGATTATGAATAAAATATAAAATCTACTACATGACAGACTAAAATCCCGCCAAAAACTCTGCACGAGTCTTAAAAGTCACTAAAATACGCGCCAAAAATAACTGAAGCGTCTGTTTGGCCCGACCAATAAAAGACTTAATAGAGAACATATATTTAATTGGTTTTAGAAACTTTTTTCGCCACTTGGAAAGCACTATTGAATATCAATGTATATTTCAGATTTTAATCTGAAAGGGGATCTAGAAGAGTATTACACTTTTCTATAGGTACTAAGCAATAATTATGAATTACAATTAAATTTAAAAAATAGCTCCGTCTAAGTATAAATACAGTTCCCGTGGAACATCAAAGTAATGTCGCGGCCATTGGTAGTCCGGTAAAGCTGTTAAGGCCTGGCTAGGTCAATAGCGTGGTCATTTCGACAAAAAAAAGTCGTGGGCATGAGTTATGCTTTGATTTTAGTAATGACTATTACTATAGCGACTATATTTAATCAAATACATAGAAAACAGATAAAGATAAGTCCTCTTAAAATTTCTTAAGTTAATAAAATAAAAATCACACAAATTTTGATGTCTTTACGACTTTTTCGTTATTATTATGTGGTCTGTGAATTAAACTATAAAGTGTGGTCGATTAATCTGCTGTTAGATAATTTGTTTTTTGTACCGTACTGAAATTTTGATAAAAATGAAGCGGCAATATGAATATTCTCTTTTCGCGTCGTAATTTTGAGTGTAAGCAACATTTTTTTTTCTCCAACTGACTACGCTATTGTAGGTCTTAACAGCCTCACTGGACTACTAAGGCGAGCGCTTAGGGCACTCAGCTGATTTTATTTGACAACTAACTCAAGGGTGCACGGCACAACTCGACTTGGGCTGTTGCCTGATACGTGCAATCCGCGACCTATCTGAGCTAACCTATACTAATTATTCACACATATATGAGTAGTTAGAACATATATGTGTACCAACCATATATACATCAAGAACTCTTATATTAGTAACGTTAACTTTGGTTTTTGCATAACGCTTATTTGTTATTCTAGCTCCAGCCATCGTCATTCTAACTAATATTTTAAATGTGAATTTGAGTTTGTTTGTTTGTATTTCATATATATCATTTGGCACACACGCTGTCAGGATTGCAGACAAAATCTACAGGAAAAAAGTACTATTCTCGAGAGTTAGTAAAATATCTTGTAGTATATTAAGCTAAGTAATAATTACTGTCAGGGCATAATCAACGACAGAACAATGTCTTCAATAATTCATTATATATCTCTCTTAATCTATCTATCTCAATGGATGAGTAGAAGTAATGTATAAAAATGATCACCTTTACTTAATACTGTACAAATATAGTATAATAATATGCTTATTCTTCTTGATTCTGTTGTTCGTTTGTAACGTCTATATTCAAACTAAAATAACCCTTCAAATGATTTTCAGTCAATGATATTATAACTAAAAAGCGGTACATACATTACCTACATGATATTGTGACAAAAGAAATGGCACGATAACGCACACATACGTAAAGTAATATTGTAACGCCACACTATTTTAGATAAAATGTGGAAGCATGATGGCATATTCTCAATATCGGTGATGAAAAAGAAATAGTTATATGATGCTCAGATACGGGCGAATTGACGGGCAGCCATCAAAAGTAAGCTAGCTAGCCAAGTTTTAACAAGGCGCTGTCGAAGCGCTTATGAGGTATCTACAGCTTTTTAGATGTAATATCATTGTTTTCTGTAATAAAACAAATGAATATCAGAAAAAAGTGCGGACCAAGAGTCTGCAGAAATAAATAAAAAAAACGTGTTCAACTTACTGATAAACGCGTTTCATGTATCCATCTGGCGGGATGATCTGCCCACCACAACTCTGCAAACTCTCCGCAATGAAAGCGCAAACTCCGCCGTTTTTGCTCGTAACAGTTTTGCAGATTTTTCCAACTTCATCGGCGTACATTCGGCCTAGCTCCTCTTCAGACTGAGAGTCGTTCGGTGTAGTATATTTTCCTCTGTAGACGTCGGGAACTGGCGCCTGTGTGATATGAAATAAGATTTGTAATTCAGAAGATCGCCAGCTTATCGAAAATCATTCGCGTTGTTCAATTCCATTTTTGAAAATACAGTTTTATTTTAGCTACGAGTTACCTTTATTACATCGTTATTTATGTATCTAAGAAAAGACGACTTCCAATGAAACTAATATACATCAAAAGGTTGTTCCATGTAACATTTTGAAACGTGTTTATAGATATTTTAATTAATACTCAAAATGTGGGCGTCTTTTTCATACTATGTTAGTCTTGATATTTATGAAGATATTAATGTTTTAAGATTATTCACATATATTTTAGATAATAGAAAAAAAAGGTTTTTGTTATATGTCAATTTTGAAGTCTTTTTTGTTGTTGTCGTGAAGTATTTTTGAATATATATAATACAGGATTATAAAGGTCATTGGGACGGGTATTTTATCAAATGTGTTTATTATTTATAATCTATATATAGATAAGCGAATACAAAGCAGTTCTGTACGTTTTTCTCCTGTTTCTCAGCCGATATTTTTTTGTTAGCAACTATTTTTTTTGCTACCTTTCGTATCGTTAAAGTCGTTACAATTTAATATATTGATAGGAATAACTATAAAATTTCCAGCAGAGAACTAGTTTCACAGATAAATCGATTCAAACGGCATTGAAAATGTAATTTCACGGCTAATTTTTAATTGGTTAATAATGTATTTTAGGCTAATTGTAAATAATGTTCATTGTCGAATTTCAATCAGTAGACGAAACTTTACCACACTTTATTATCTGTAAACTTGAGTCATACTTTGGTAAATTCCATATAATTTTTACCTGATGGTAAGTATAACGCAACCAGTAAATGACGGCGACCACAGATCTACAATCTGTCGTCACCAGCCGCTGTATCTGAGCCTCTATACGGCGCCGAAACTTGATAAATCAAAAGGACTACTGTGACGGTTTTATCACAATGTATATGGTTGTAACATACTGGTCGCAAAATGTGATACACCTATACATGACAGTATCGGGGTTATAACAACTTATGGATGATAGGTGCGATTTAGTATGTACTACAATTATAGTACGCTAAATAAAAAATATTTTTCTAAGACAAAAGCTAAAATTGTGCACAAATATTGGTGTCCATACAGAGAACGGCAATCCTGAAGTAGATTGAGTAGGTTGACGATGATAAGTAGTGAATTTATATTTATATATAATGAAAATACAGTTCAATCACATCAAAACGACTTAACTTATAACCATAGGATTATGGCCATTTTATGCGGAATTTGCAGATGACCCTAGGATACTATTTTTTTAATTTAAATCGTAGGTGATAGAGTCATGTTGAAGCTATTACTGATTTCAACATGAATAGGTCGGTTCGCCCAGGGTAGTACCACCTTCTCACAGAAAAACAACGTTCAGTAACAATGTTCGCATTGTTGGGTTTCGTTCGGTCAATGAGAGCGCCAGAGACCTACCTCTCCTCACCTTCCTTCTCTTCCCCCCCCCCCCCCCCCCTCAACCCTAACACAGACTGGCAACGTACTTGCGATTTCCTTGGTGTTGCAAATGTCTATGGACGGTGGTGATCACTTAACATCCGGTGACCCACCTATTCGTTTGCCTCCTATGATATAAAAAAATCGGATTTCCATGACCCTTTGTATTTTTTTTTTTTTATTAAAAGTTCGTTTAATGTCCGGCGACGCAAGCGGATATCAGTTAGCTTCCATGCTAATAATACAAAAGATTAGATTGAACAACACGGAGAATGATCATTATTCACTAATACAATATTACAGCTAACATAGCACGCAAATAAATCTATCGCAATCTGTGCAATATGTAAAACTGAAGAATGGATAAGATTTAAATGATGGAACAATATAGTGACCTCCTTTGTTCTAATGATCTAATCAGAATTTGTGATATCTCAGACTTTATTTTCCATATTATTCCTTTCAGTTTACTTATACATAACATCTAAGCTATGTTACGTAAGATGACATCAATATTATAAGATATAATATTCAGTAGCTCAAATTAATTAATAATATAATAAAAACCACTACAAGGCACACTAAAATCTCAGCAAAAATTGTAAATCATAAATTTAATTTTGTAATTACAAGTGTTGCCTATAACAATGACTACTTGATACTATTATTCGTAGGAGTCGAATTTACTTAAGTTAAATTCTATAGGGGCATGGGTACTGTTTATTCAACATTGAATTGTTCCGTCTTATTAGAGTTTCTATGCTTCAGACAATGCTTACTTACCACGTGAACCCAGTCAGGTTTCTCAGGGCCTCCGGGTAATTTAAATTTGTACGGGGAGATATCAATCATAGAGGTTAGATGCCCATGATACGCGCTGGAACAAACAGGCGCTAGTAGCACCCTAAATACTGCGGGACACTTACATACGTCAAGATATCAAAATTTCGTCGATGCTTTTAATTCAGTGTACCATTGAAATTTGCAAAAAGAGGTATTTTATAAACATTCCAACTAATAAAATTTCAAAATACGATAAATAAGGAAATTTTAAACATATTCAAACAAATATCAATATATTATGTATGTTTTAAAAATATTGTCTATAGAACACATACTTCAACAAGTATATTAATCAAGTATTAAACTATATGTATCTATTGTCTCATAGAAATATTTATCTAGTTCATAATAAAAATGTGTTTTGCACTAGGAAATTCATCGTACGTATTGATGGAATCTGTCCGTAATAGAACGGTATAGTGTGGGTTATATTGGCACCAATACATGAAGTCAGTGCCAATTTTGATATAAAAAAATACTCATTAGTTCGCTACTCCAACGTTCACGAATACCATATATACAAAGAAACTCAGGTAACACTTACTGGTCGAGTGTTATAACGTCCTTCTTTTTGGTATGAATCCTTGCCAGTCGCAGCGCAAGGTCATTGGCCTCCGAGCCAGAGTTGACAAAGAAACAGACAGACAAAGGTTCAGGCAGAGTCTTCACAAGTCTCTGTGCGAGAATCACCAGCTCATCATGTAAATAACGATTGTTTGTTGATATAAGTGACATTTGGTTCCTTCCCGCTTCGACCACATGAGGGTGACAATGGCCCACTGTTTAATTAAAATCATGATTAATTATTTGACTGTTCAGATTGAAATGTGGAAGCAAATTATTATTATTGCTGTATTAAAGTAGACTTTTAGGTTATAATAGTACATAGGTATATTTCATCAAGATAATATATAAATAATTTTCTGGTACAGTTTTTGGCGGGATTTTAGTATGTCATTTAGTGGATTTTATATTTTATTCATAATCTTTGTATTCTTTGACTCTATGTTTTGTAAACTTGGTGGTGTTTACGTAATATAATTAGTTTATTGTGCATAAGTGAAGTGAATGCAAAATAATATCACGGAGCATGAAATTCTGAGATGCCACAAAAACTCCCTGGAAGGTTCTAACAAGGGAGTCATTATCTAGTTAGAATATTCACACGACGCCTGTAAAATTATTAATTACACGAAAATGGCAGTAATAATTTGAAAGATGAGTTGCCAAAAATAAAAGTTAATGAAAAAATATCTGGTAAGTGCAATAAAGAATCATCTAAAAAAATTCATAGCCTTGAATCTAAGAGGTATTAACAGCTTTCTTGATGACAATGCAAAATAAGATATTTAGTATTTAGATAACAATATTTATAAATTATCCAAAGATTGTTCACTCACCATGAGCGACATTATTGATGCAGTCCAGATATCTTTCTCCTGTCTCATCATACATGTACTGGGCAATACCCCTTACAATTTTTAGGGGGGACGAACGGAAAAACAGTTGGCACGCAGACCTGAAAGTATGACCATTTTATATGTTATAAATACAGACAAAGTATCCGCAAAACCCATAAATACATGCCACAATAATAAAAATTGATTTGAAATAATTAAACTTACCCAATATGTTTTTCTCTTAGCTTGATAGTTTCAGCCTTTGGCATCGATTGAAGGTAAGCCATTTTATTTATTTTTTATAAATACTAAAACAATAACCAGTGAAATTTTTTAATAATGTTATTTGAAAAATCCTTAATTATTACTTACAATGATAATATTTTAAAAATCTCACCTTTATTTTTCACTAAAAATTTTCCTTTCAGTGCTAATATTGCAGAATAAAAATAAACTAATATATATTTATAAGTCACGAGAAATGTGGTGTTTTAACACACAATGCTGCGCTAAGTCTAAGATAAACCTGTTATATAGAGACAGGCGGAGCGGGGCACACCTTCTACACGACCAATAAAAATAACACTATCCGCTTAATCAGAAACGCGACGTGTTATCAGAACATGACAACAAAAGTCACTGTTCACCCAGAACTGTTCGGTGTCATAGGATGAACGCGTGATGATTAATCGGACTGTACTTGATATATTTTTTGTCTCCACATTTAACGAACTCACGGTCAGATGAAAGTGTGAGTTACAAAAACTATGCAATATAGTTTATTGTAATGTACAAAACTGTATTTATCCAATTAACCGATACACACATTTTTCATATTTTTTAAAAACTTTAATTTAATATGGTGTCTCTTCTGTAACATTGAGTATGAGTATTTTATCCTTGCCACACTCTGCAAAAGTCTACTTACTATGGCTTAAATTAAGCAGTAAATACAATAAATTGTTGTTCACTTATTCTTCTTTATCTAATACTAGCTGACCCGTGCAACTTCGTCTGCACCAAATTGGTTATCATTGGTTTCAATTGTATTTTTAAACGTGAAAAAATTGAATAAAACTAATACCCGATTGCAGCCACAACTACCGTGTCCAATTGTGAATCCAAACTATCCACGGATTAACTAAAACATTACCAGATTACATGTGATTTTTTTTGTAATAAGCCTAGTAACCGTTCGTAGCATCATCTACCACTCCGTTGTTTGTAGTCCGGTGAAGCTGTTAAGACCTTGCTCGGTCAATAACGTAGTCATTTCGAGAAAAAAAATCATCTGCCAGGATCAATTAAGATAAAAAGTAACCTACATAAAACTAAATAAACATCTCTACCACTTACTTTCTCATAATTATCTTCAACTTGTATTAAAACAATTTTGTACTCCATTGTATTAAAGAAAAATATATGAACACCGTATCGAAACAGACAAAAATATTGATTTTTAAATTTGGGATTAATTTTGGGATGTTTTTTTTTTCACTAACTTTGAAACATTAATAAAATGGAATTATTATTGAAAGACAGTTTTGGTATTGATTGGTGGATACAGTTGTGCTTGATGGTATTTTTTGGAAGTAAAAATATAAGTAAACTTAACCTATGTTAGAATAGCAGTAATGTTATTATTACTATATTTAAATATGAATAAGTACAAATTTCATCTTTCACACTAATTCAGTTATTAACTCAATATTTAGATCGAGTTATTGCTATAAAAATAATATGTGTATAGAATATAGCTATAGGTATAGTTCAGTGCAGCAGTGGCTGCACGATGAAGATAGCGATAATTGTGGCAGCGTATGTTATCGACGCATTTTTTTTTTCGAAATGTATACGCTGTTGACCTGGACAGGTCTTTACAGCTTCGCCGAACTATTGAGGCGAGCGCTGAAGGAACTCAACCGACTTGGGATGTTTGGGCGACCAACTCAAGGGTACACGGCACATCTCGGCTTGGGCTGTCGCCTGTTTTGTGCAAAAATCGCGACCTATCTGAGCTAACCTAAGCTAAGCTATCTAGATATACGTATATAAGTTATTGAAACATGCATGTGTACCAAGCATGCCTGCCTCAACAACTCCTATATGTATTTTGTGTCGGAAAAATTTCTCTAAACTATATAGAATAGGATAGGATAGGAAAAAGTAAGGGTAGAATTATTTGTCGTTTATTTCTCTGCAAAAGAAAAACAGCGTGTAAGCGTGTAGGCGTGCACGTGTGTATAGGTGATGTGTGTGATGTTGTAGCAGTGATGTAAAGTTTTGTGTCTCTGTATCGCGTAAGCAGCGTACTCAAGGGCTCCCCGCCTAGGGAACGGACCTAGGCTTGAGCCGTTGCCGAGCGGGGCCTAATCTGGTGTGCGGGAGTGAAATTTACTCCCAGACCACGGCGGCGTGATCTGTGGTTATGCGGGCGTGCGCGTGAACACGCTCTGTTTAAAGAGACAGGCTGCTACTGATCTTTCACAGACAAGATTGTATCAGGAGGGAAGGTAAAAATGTGTCGCGGTCAACTTCTATACTACGCAGCGTTGGGAACGGGTTCATAGTTCGCGGCGGATACCACTAAAGGGCTGGGATGATTCGCGGCTTTTTCGAAATAACTACGTGTGAGTGATTTTATATACGCCCAGACAGAAAGCATCTCCAGGTCCCTGTGGAGATCCTTATTCCGGACGTACCATGGAGCACCGGTGATTTTACGTAGGGCTCGGTTCTGGGGAACCAGCAACTTTTGAATACGGTTTTGCGCATGTGCAAAGACCGAACAACTGTACGTCATAATCGGACGGATGAAAGTTTTATATAAAGCTAGTTTATGTCTGGGGGACATTTTACTCTTATGACAAAGCAAATGATAGAGACGACCCAAGACCATAGCGGCTTTGTTTCGCACTCTATCTGTGTGTGAATCGAAATTTAAGAGTTTATCTAAAGTGACGCCGAGATATTTCACTTCACCGGCCCAAGGTATTTCGGTTTCGTATAGCCTGATGGTCGACGACGCATATATTTAAGATGGCGTCAATCCCAAGTCATATGTTAACGTTTATCGTTGTTTCATTGCATATGGTGAAATCTTAATATCAATAACGTTTAAAATAATAATAAAATGAAATTTTTTCTTTGCTATGGAAAAAAATAATTGGTTTGAAATTTATTATTTTTATTTATTAATATATCAGAGGGTATATATATGATTGTTTATAAAGAACTGTGTCTGACTGTAATAAATTCATGGTTTTAATTGCGTTTAAAAGATACTGAAAAAAAATGTTCCTAAACCTATTCATAAATCAAAATGCGCATTGAAAATACAACGTTAACCGGCTACCAAGTGTCCTTTCGGGCTAATACCACCCTCGCACAGAAAACCGACGTGAAATAACAGTGCTTGCATTGTAGTGTTTCGTTTGGTTAGTGAGAGCGCCGGAGGCCCACCTCTCTTCTCCTTTCCTCCTTTGCCTTCCCTTACCCTCCCCCATATACAAGTTGGCAACACACTTGCGACAACTCTGGTGTTGCTAGAGTCTATAAAGGGTGGTGGTCACTTATCATCACGTGACCCACCTGTTTGTTTGCCTCCTATGATATAAAAAATATGGATACTGATATATTAAAGAACCAGGTATTCTAAAATTCTTGCTCTTTCAACGTTGCCGGCTCTTGTACTAAGGTGTCGCAAAAAAGGCTAGTTACGTTAACTACAAATTTTTGTTTTTCGTTATCCTAGAGTACCCCTTGCGTTTTATGCGATAAAAAGTATCCTGGATGTAGCCTTGTAATATCAGTTATCACTGTGTTAAGTTTCGTTAAAATTGGTTCAGTACTTTCAGAGTAATACGGGTTTAGATTCTAGGCTTTAATCCTTTATCCTGGAGAGCCATTTGCGTTTTCTGGGACAAAAAGTATATTTGATGTAACCTCGTAATATTAGTTATCACTATGACAGACAGACAAACAGACAGAAAGACAGACAAAAAGATTATTTTTGGCTTCTATATCGATAACATAGTCTACCCTGATTAAAATTTTCAAAAAATATTTAATGTACAGATTTCGATTTGTTAATTTTATTATAGTATATATATATATATAAATCTCATGTCACGTCACATGTTAGTGTTTGAGCTCCTCTGAAATGGCTTTACCGATTTTTATGAAAATTTTAACGTATATTTAGTATATTATCCACCTATCCACTTTTCTTTTAATTTTTTTGACAATTTAATATTTTTGTATTTTTACTTATTTTCCATCAGAAAATACCTACAACCCCAATTTTCACCTACCTAACCCCACCCTCCCAATATTTGTACGCGATTTTAGTACCTGTGTATGAACAATATCTAAACGATTCAACGGTCGTTCGTGTTTCAAACAAAACGAAATTATTGATGTTGTTGAATAATAGATGGCACTATCAAAATTTCTTCCACACAAGCTTAAGTCATTCACTAAACCAACTAGCTATTTGTTTCAATGTAAAAGCTGTAAAGGCCAAAAAATTAAGGCCAATAGCGTAGTCAGTTCGAGAAAAAAAAAAGTTCCTGAATTGTTTGGTGTCACAATTTGAAACGGTGCGAGTGGCCATAATCAAGTTCTAGGTTTTATAAGATTTTACGAGTTTTGGAAATACAATTGGAACCGGTAGGTAACCGATTTTACGCAAATGAAGTTGCGTGGCTCAGCTAGTTTCAATATAAAATTACGTTTCAAAGTCAAAATAATAAAAAACAACCAATTTTATCAAACTGTTGATGATGTCATCATCGACTTTATATTATACATCACACTGAGTTTATTATAAATAAGATAAAATGAAACATGTTATTTTCTTTACATAACTAAACAAATATGCTAAATATCACAAGACTTGCATTCAAGCGAACTTACATTCACATAAAAATACATAAACAAAAATGTTTGTTTATTCCAGTAACTGTGTATTGTTAGTATTTACATTAAATGTAGTAAAAATAATATTAGCTATTCGGGTAAATTCCTCCTCCGTGTCGTGGTTTTTTGCGATATCTATCCAGCTCTTACCTTTTGTAGGTCGCAATTCATATTTCCATCCTTTTTAAGCCTTAACAGTTTCACCGGACTGCATATTTCCGTCTTGCTTTTGGCTTACGTATACTTCCATATTCGTGAGGAGTGTTCCACAGTGTTACGGTCTTTGTCAATGTGTTATCGGTAATACGAGTCAAGTCCCTTGTCCATTTTCATTACAAATTACGAACGAAAAATAGAACATCTATTTTAGTTAATGGACCAAAATATTTTCACATATTAAATGGAAAAGATGAATATACGGAATAGCGCGGGCGCGAAATTGTTTTCAACACAATTATTCTCATTCTGACTGTACTATAAAAAATAAACAAACCATGTGTAAAATAATTCTATGTTCATAATGTTATTATCGTAATTGTAACAAATAACGATAAGTGGTACTAAATAGTTATACGTGCAATACAAACAAGATCGCATATTTGCTCCGCAAAGACGCATGTAGAGTTTTCCATTTGTCTAGAAACAAGTAGGGTTATAATAAATTTACGCTAATACTATTAATATTATTTTTCATAAAAAATATTTGAAACAAATTATATGAGATATTCCAAAAGCGATATATTACATTAAATAATTTTTTAACTGTAAGCAGTTTTACATGATAATTTTGATTATCTTTCTCTTTCCGACACAAGATACATATAGGAGTTGTTAAGGCACGCATGCTTGTACACATGCATGTTTCAATAACTCATATACGTATATCTAGATGACTTAGCTTAGGTTAGCTCAGATAGCTCGCGATTTTTGCACAAAACAGGCGACAGCCCAAGCCGAGGTGTGCCGTGCACCTTTGAGTTAGTCGCGCAAACATCCCAAATCGGCTGAGTGCCTTCAGCGCTCGCCTCAATAGTTCGGTGTTGCTATAAAGACCTTTCCAGGTCAACAGCGTTTTCATTTCGAAAAAAAAAATCTTTTATTTTCTTCTGTACGTGTGTATGTCAATGAACCTAAACGGCCGGACTGATTTTGATGAAATTTTGTATGCGTGTTCCAGTGTATCTGAGAATGGATTAAATTTACAATTGGACCAGATGGCGCTAAGGTTGAATTTTAGATATTTTTTTTTACTATCAAGCCAGGATAACGACCACCCGGCCCGCTAGTATTTATTAAAAATGTTTGAATGTATTCACTTTTTTAATTACAACTGAATGTAATGAAAGTTATTATTATTATTATTTGGTCTTCTATAATGACTCTACATATTGTATACACTACTTATAAAGTGTATAACTTATTACATTTAAAATCACACTTCAAATGTTTCTAAGAATTATATACAAAATTTACAATGTTTTAGTCAGAAATATAGGTAGAAGAAGATAATGAACAGTACAAAGAAAACATGGGCTAAAAGGACCTGACACTTGGTATTCTCATAAAGTCAATACAAAATGTTTATTATGAAGTTTTTCAATATAACAACGAACGCTTTACAGCGAAATCTTAAGAATTTACCTGACCCTCGTATTTTCGAAAAACTGTAATAATTTCACTAAAAAACCATAACGTTGAAATTTACATCGATTTATTGCAAGTGACGTGAGCGACATTCTAGTCTTTTTAAAAATGTAAATCATATCTTTTTAAATACTTTCTCACTAGCTGCTAAGCTATAGTCAAAAGAACTAATTAGTCTTCTTAAGAATGACTTAATAATATGTGAAACTAAAGTAGTATGTCAAATTACTCGATAACAGAGATATCTTTATACAAACCAGGTCTGATACGATAACGATTTAATTATATTGCATCTGTACAAATGTTTGCTGACGGTATTTAATCGAATGCACGTGGGTATCACGTTACGTAGCGTGGGATCCGTGCAGCTCATTTGCTGATATATTATCGCTTTCAAACGTCACTAACGCCACAGAGTTGTACCTCGCCGCGCAGCAGAAGTCTATATTTTATTCATTCTTACGCTTCCTACGATGCGTGATTCGAAAAACTGTTGTAATTTCAAAACACAAGTGAAGAAGAAAGTACTACTGTAGGTAGCTGTAATAAAATAGTAAACAGACATGTACTTCACAAACGTTGATCACTGCAGCCTATATTTATGTATAGCCGTCCTCAAAAGGATCGCAATCCTCAGGCTATTCATAATAAGATGCTCCTCTTGTGGACTGAGTTATAATGCCTTCTATGACGTATTGGAAAGCATATTCTTCGGACCAGAACACAGAAGCACGAGACTGCTGCTTCCGACAGAAATAGATATGACGATAGCGTTTTAACAATTAAACTTTACATAGAAACTACTATTCTCATTGTTGCTTAAGCTAAATAGAAAATAAGAGAAGAAAGCCATCCATGCACATAGACATAGGTTACGTACAAAATAATATAAGCAACTGTAAAATTTAATTACAAATAACCTTTCATTTGCATTTAAAAATGAAGTCAGCTATTTTACAAAAGAACTCAGCAAAGTATTTTAGTACCTTTGAAATTATAGACACAAGCCGTTACGCCACACCACTGCCAAAGCTTTTGCATTAGCACGGCCGAGTCTCTTTCGTGAAGTCCTTATACACATGAATGTAAAGAATTTTTAGTTAAAATAATTTCCATACATATCTGTCATAAATCATAACACCTATAGGAGATATAAATTATTAAATTGAAATTCGGTTATCTAAACTAAAAGCTGACACATAGAAGCCTATACCATCTTTGCTCTCTCCTGAAATATTCTAAACCTTTTCATTTTTTGCAACAACAAAAAAAGACTAGAAGTAGGTATAAAAACTGGTAAATGCTTACAAAGAAAAAGAATACGTACAGAATGATATGAGCCTTTTTTGAATTTACAGAACTACAACGCACATTTCGCAGCCGCATCATTCGACCGCGAACGGTTTCTGTAAAGGATAATCTCACTGCTTTCATACTATTTACATGTTATAAATTTCTACTAAAGTTGTCTGCGTAAGTGGTGAGTGTACTGACAGTAATAGGTGGGATATAATGGGTATAATCATTATAGAAGTTACAAATTGGAGATGGCCGGTAACTTTCATACGGTACCGTCGGATGTAATACTTCGTAGGGTTCATTATTTGGGAGTTGATGCTTCGTAAAGACCTACGCCTGCAGTGAAGACTCAAGGTAAGTTAGCCTTCATCCTGATTATAAAGGAATACATTTGGCAATCATTTTGTGGGCTATCTACTTCCAGCCAAATTAAAAGGTACAGTTCACTGTGTAGGAAAGTTTTCCCGTCATGTATCGGTGTGGTGTTTGCCATCCCAACAAGTTTGTCACTGATCTGCCTATTCGTATGTCAAATAATATCCATTAATTTCGCAAATAGAGTGGATGGTTGGTCATGCCATATTTGTAGTCAGTCTGTTCTAACATATCCTACATTTATGACAGAATGAACTATAAACAGACGCTTAGAGTTACCGTATTTTCCTCTACAGTAGAAATTACTTTTTGTCAAAATTATCCCTAAAGTATACGAAATGGATTAGAGAACACCTTGGTCTCATAGGGCTTATGCCGGTTTTCGGACATCTGGAGAAACTATTCAATAAAATGTTAGCTTTGGTGCTGCTAATGCTGAAATACTAAAACACCAGTTTGGTTTTAAGTCAAACTAATAACACTGAAGCTCTACACAACGCACTTGAGATTATTCATTCTGTCGAACAAAACATGGAACTAGTCATCGTCGGTTCCATGGATATAAAAGTAGCATTTCACAATGCTCGGTGGCCTGCACTCTTCAATACAAGATATTAAATAATCGAAGAATATCTTTGACGTTATAGACAGTTATGTCCGAATCAGATAAGCCACCTTAAATTCTCAGATTCTCAGAATTCCTAGAAGTGACTTTTCTAGAAGGCTGTTACCTGTAGACATTTGCAAACGATCCGATACTCAAACATATAAAATTGGAGTTAATGAACTACTGAAGTATTAAAGTGTAATTAGTTGTGTGTACATGTACCTTTAGAATATGTGCAGGCTAAACAATCATAAAACAGCTTTCATGTAGTACGGTCGTCTATTATTTTCTTTAACCTAACCACCAACATTACACTACAACAGCTAACAAACTACGCTACTGAAAATCTTGTGCTGGGGTGACAGTGTCAAACTTACCTTGAAACCTTCTTAGACATAGAAGATTACTTTTACACCCAAAGCCATGGAATTTGAAATAGGACAAATACTATTTGAATACGTACCATTTGTCACCGAAATTAAATTTTTGGAAATCATTTTAGATGAGAAGTTACTTTTCAATAAACATGTAAAAATTTATTGATAATTTCAATGTCATTGTTCTTTGTTGTATATTATTATTCTAGACAAGATATAAAGCAACATATACTTATTTTCGCCGCTGATAAAAACTTCCACGTTTTAACTAACACACATTATAAAAGTATTTTAAATTATTTGTTTTGTCATGAAGGTAACGTATCGGCATATTATTACATAAATTAATATAATTTTTTTTCTGATGATTTTTTTTATAAATATTTATTACTTTCAACAAACAAAGAACTATTATAAATTATCACTATTCTATGATATATACTACCGTTAAAGATTTATAACCAATAAATAACAGTACGTAATTTTATACGTATTTCCCCTATAATATTTATTAATAGAAATCATAATCAAAGTTAAAGTTCAAACGATACTTTATAATTAGCTAAAGTAATTTACGAATGACTGTATTATCATAGAGATAAAACTTTGCTCCTTTAACATTTAGGTTAACGTCTTTGAATTGGAATTTCCCCAATAGAACTACATGGTAAGTACCTAATTATTTTTGGCGAAGCAAGAATACCTAATTTGTTTAATGCTGATATTTTTAATTAAATAAAAAAACTATGTTTCTTTTGTATGTTCCTACATCAATAATCTAAAAATAAACTGGATTAATTCTAATGGAATTTCGTATAGTAATCTATTATGTTACGGAATAGGATATTTTCACAACTTGTATTTACACAAGCACAGCAATAGATAATATCAATATATGAATAGTTATATTTCAAAATAACCTAAAACCAATTTTAGTTGTTTCTAATAATTTACGTTATCTTCAAATTATCAAGATCTTCAGATTTTGTACATAGGTAGGTAGGTATATAGGAAGATCATAAAAAAAACTAAAAACCTTATCAACAGCAAAATTTGAACTTATTTCTCGGTGTATAAAAAGTTATAGACATCTTTATAAAAATTAAACATGTTCGGTGTTATTACAAAAAAGTTAAATACGTATTAAATAATTGCTTTAAAAAGGTTACGTTTTAAATGTACGGCGCTCTCTGAATGTTAGCCATCTTGCTCTTTTGTCTCGCTTTGGTTAGACTTGCGAAAAAAGGATAACCCGAACTTGCCTCGGGCGAGCGTGGTTCATTTAGTACGAAACCTTTTTAAAGTAAGTATTTAATACGTATTTAACTTTTTTGTGGTAAGAACATTTGTATTCCAATAATGTAACGTTAGATATGCACGCAGACATGCTTACACAACAAAGTGGAAGGGTTTTATTTTTTCCCTTATCGAAATGAAATAGTTTAGAAAAAATATCCGACACAAAATACGTGTAAGAGTTGTTGAAGTATGTATTACTTGGTACACATATATGTTTTAATAACTCATATAAGTATGAATATGTAGCTTAGCTTAAGTTAGCTCAGATAGGTCGCGAATTGCATGTGTCAGGCAACAGCCCAAGCAGGCAACTGGCCTTAGTACTCTGGTGAAAATGTTAAGACCTTGCTAAGTCAAAGCGTAGTCAGTTCGAAAAAAAAAGTCAAACCTAACTAATATCCTCTCCTCTTTCTAAAACCTCGTCTCGTTTCACTCTACACTTCCAACAGCATCACGTAAAAATTTCCATCATGAGTTAATTGAATTATGTTAATTGCATAGATTTTAATCACTTGCGGTTTAGATTGTATTATCTTCAGTGCATCATATTCACAGCTGTTATTATTCAATTTAGAATGATAAATGCAAAAGTAACGCAGTCGATATATTTTTACTTTTGTTTGTATTGCTTTTTCATGAATAGGCCTCTGAACTAACCACAATACAATTCACACAGACGTACCCTGGGACCTGGAATAGAATGAAGCAATAGTGACGAAATTCACTAGAAAGTTGGTCAAAACTCAAATGTTTTAATGGTAAACCTATATCTATTAAATACAATTTAGTTAAAAGCAAATTTTTGCAGCTTGTATCAAACATGATATAAAAATAATTAAATCATTAATACAACCCTGTAAGTACTAATGTAATATTTGTTATATTTTTATTTATTTTGTGATACGCATGTTTTTTTTTTTCATTTTATTGGTACTAAGAAATCTAATGTATCTTTAATTTAACATCTATGTTTGTGTCCAAATTCAGTTAGACAGCTCAAAACAACTTTACATTTCGCTTTTTGATAATTTACTTTAAAAGATTTTTTTTTCCATTTAGCATCTAACCCATTGATATGTAAAATTTCTAAAACTTAGTTTACTACATCTGACATTGATCAGATGACATATCGTTGACCAAACTTTTTGTTAAATTTCGACGATATACGTGGATTACTTTCATCCCGAACATATCAAAATACATTCAAACGAAATAGCGGAAAAAACTGATATAAAAAAATAAAACACTTTTTAAGTATAGAATAAGTATATTGAATAATTAAATAATATTATTTGAAATACGCTGCCAAAAGACTTATGTGTGTAATCGTAAAAGTAATTATAAAATGTTCGACAGGACAAAAAATATTTCGAGTGACATTATAAAAGTACATTTTATAGAATCGGGAGATATTGCAATATGTAGAACATTAAACAGAGAGTGCGTTGTCGATCGATATGCAAAATAACGTAGAAGTTGTCATATAGAACTTGTCATCACACCGTGTTCTAAAACTACTTAATTTTACATGAGGGGCGACAACGCCGAAACGGTAGAATAAAATCGAGTAAACAAAGTATCGTGCAAAACAGTCTATTATTTTATTAAATAGTATTAACTATACTTTAATTTTTAATTATTACAACCATTTGCGACAACGGAGTGAAATGTCTAGTACTATATTATATTTAATGAATATTATTAACTGGGCACTTTTATATGTATACAGGCTGTTTTAAAACAAATGATTTTTTTCTGATTGTTAAGATGAATTCGAAGTTAATCTTTCGTTTTACACATCCTGAGAAATAAATCTACGATTCGACAATCGACAATTATATTATTTATTCTTGTCAGTCTTATTCTGCAAGAATAATAATAAACATTAACTAAAATAAATTGTGGTACTGTGAAGCTGTTTTTGTGAATATATATTTTTTTATAACAAGGTTCATGCAAAAGGTACATAATACGGAATAATTCCGTATGCGATAAAAATTATACAAGCAAGAATTAAAACTGGTTTTCCTCTTTTTAATTAAAAAATAATAGATGAATCTTATAGAAATACATACAATTTATTACTAATAAGTAGCAATTCGACTTTGTAACGGTTATACATATAATAGGCGGAGACAACCACACTTCCAAAAGTGTATGAATTAAACTACAAACCCAGATGTATAAAATAATTATCCATCATCGATTTAGAACTAAAAGAGACTTGTTACAGCGTCCTCGTTATTCCTAACGGACTGTGATGTAAAGTAGCAGTTTTCGACGTTGTTTGAGTATTACAAGAGAAGAACCTTAGCGCATGTATAACCCGTAGCCTACTCTCTCGAACTAACAAAATAAACTATTTATGACTGAATTCATTACTATTACGTACTGTGGTAATAACGAATTAAAGCCATCGAATTCTATAGGAAAGGATTTATTTGCTCTATTTTTTAGGCACTCACGGTTCTTGCCTTCAGATAAAAATGACACAAAATTACTACATTCATATACATTCTATATCCAATCCGATCGATGTTGTAACACAGTGTTTCCCAACGTGGGGCCCACGCCCTACAAAGGGGCAATTTGATAGTTAAGGGGGGCAATTCAACAAAAGACTCGACACGAATTTAACCCTTTCGCTTAGGTTATATTATATATTAATGCAATGCTCGATATCGGTGACAAATTTAACAAAAAAAGGCAAATTAAAAGAAATGTTGTAAATAATTATCCGGTATAACTTTGTATGAAGTTACCAAAATATCAACTGGGTAATTAGAGTCGTCAAGTAAGTTTTTCATTATATGTTTTGAAATTTTATTCCCAGTCTGTTAGTGGTATCCGCCGCACAATGTGAACCCGTACCAAACGCTCCGTGTCATAGAAGACGGCCGCGACATATTTTTATCGACCCTCCTGATGAAATATGGGCAGTAAACAATCAGTACCAGCCTGTCTCTCCAAAAAGAGCGTGCTCACGCTCACGCCCACGCCCGCGTAACCAGAGATCACGTCGCCGTGGTCTGGGTATAGATTTCGCTCCCGCACACCAGATTAGGCCTCCCTCGGTAGCGACTCAAGTCTAGGTTCGATCCCTCGACAGGGAGCCCTTGAGTGCATTACTTGCGCGATACAGTGACACAAAATTTGAATCACTGCTACAACACTACACGATCACCCCCACACACGTGCACGCCTACACGCTTACACATGGAAGTGGAAGTTTTATTTTTTTCCCTTATCGAACTGAAAAAACTCTAATTTTCCGATAAAAAATATATGGAAGGGTTGTTGAGGCGTGTATGCTTGGTACACATATGCGTCTCAACAACTCAAACATATATGAATAGTTAGCTAGGTTAGCTAAGTTAGGTCACGAGTTGCATGTAACAGGCAACAGCCAAGCCGAGGTGTGCCGTGCACCCTTGAGCTAGTTGCCCAGGTAAAGTCGGCTGAGTGCCTTAAGCGCTCGCCTTAGTAGTTCGGTGAAGCTGTCAAGACCTTGCTAGGTCAATAGCGTAGTCAGTGTCGAAAAAAAAAAATAAAGAATTTTTACTTACGATGTTTTGATAACAATTTCTTCCTAAAACTTATCATTTTTTAAGGGAACAAAAAAATTTTTAAGGGTTAAAAATTGGGTATGGGGGGCATACAAATTTTAGAAATTTTAACGTGGGGCATGACCTAAAAATGGTTGGGAAACACTGTTGTAACTTTAAATTGTAAATTAATCTACTGCTGCATATCAGCTGTACCAATAAAATAAAATACATTAATTTAATTACGGTTATAATAGATCAAAAGTGATATGTCACTTTAACAGCATGCAAATCAAGCAATTAACCACAATACTTTTTACCATCGTCTCACAAACTTGAATGATACTGGGCTAATTACAACTAAGGACATAAATCGAATTCTTATAATTAAATTGTGATCCATAATAACACTCTATTTCGCACTAACGATATATTATCTTTTTTTTTCATTATTCAAATACTTCATAGTGTAAAAATATTTCTTTAAGATACCGAGACGAAGCACATTGTTGCGCTTCAACGAAACTTTAGTTTTTGATTAAGTAACATTGAATAGATGAAATATTAGAATATTCAACACACGCTATTTTGATATCTATTAATTAAAACGATACACAAAGCA
Organism: Antheraea mylitta; assembly: GCA_014332785.1. Taxonomy (NCBI): domain Eukaryota; kingdom Metazoa; phylum Arthropoda; class Insecta; order Lepidoptera; family Saturniidae; genus Antheraea; species Antheraea mylitta. The sequence continues at coordinate 7,388,453 of JACEII010000010.1, forward strand.
AAAACTATATTTAATGACTTGCAAAGTAATAATGGACGGCAAATTTATTCAATGAAATTCAAATCTATTTATATTTTATATGTGACGTGTATACTATCATGTACTATGTAAGGATGGTTGTGATGCATTTTATCACATTAAAAATAAATTCTAACAGTTAAATTGTGAAAGGAAAACGACCATTTTCCATAGATTTCATGGTACACCTACTGTTTTGTAGTAACTAATTTTTATTCCCGAACCTATAACAATTTATAATTACGAACTATACCAATAACCGGTTTACGCGTTTATAATTATTGTAGAATTGTGTAACTGTGATGACTAAAGTTAATAATAATTATCGAAATTACTTATAAATCGACATTTCGTTGATTAAATAGAAAAATGGCATGTTTAAGTTTTTTTTTAATTTGTTATCATTCAATAAATCGTTATATTGTATTACTGTATCAGTTAAATAAAACCTTTTTTTAACGTTTTCGTTATGTCACATTGCTTTTATAATGTATAATGCTTTATATTTAAATTATATAGAGAACCAGCCGAAAACCGCAACTTCGTTAGCGTCGTCCGCACATGCGTACCACATCGCCATCATAGCCAACGTGTATACTTATAAAAATTGTAATTTATAGCTTTATGTTGAATATAGATATCGTATTTATTATTTTTAGTTAAAGGTCAAGTGTCTAAAGTAAAACTAGAAAAATCAAATTATATCCAGTATTTTTCCGTAATGTGTACACAACAACAGATCTCTATTGATCTATTTATATCGGGAGACTGCTTAGAGTTTAAACACCCTGCACTCCTTGTGTAGTTCATGGGTACATTTAACGTATAAAATTATAACATCAAAAGAATCATTAATAAACAACTAAGAGATTCTTCGTTAAAGTTTGTTCTAAAACTTTTTAAAGTATGGGAGCAATACTTTGAAACGTAAAAAAATCATATCTAGGTTCAATGTATAACATTAGTTCGTTTTTCAAGGTTAATTATTACGGAATTGCTTATCGTCGGAAGGCCGCACGGTCAAACTAAGAGAAGCTGGGCGTGGATCGAAGTGCGGGACGTGATCGGGACTGCACGGCATGGCACGACATGTGATTCATTGCTTTCCTTATTATTACACCAGTTCGTTAATCACCCGATGGTGAGTATATATCACTTTTGGTTTTCTCTAGATAATTAGGTCAAATACTAAGCACCTATTTTTTAAATTAATTTAGAACGAGAATAGACTAATGATTATCTCGTAAAAAAAAATTCTGGTGACTAACCAGTCGATATGTATATAAAAAATGAGACGCGATGTTTTTAAAATCAATAAATCAACTAAAAGTAAATAATTTTGAAATCGTATATACAAAATAACTGGACGTGAATATCATAAAATATAAATATGTAATTACATAACCGCTTTTCTATTGACTAATAACACTTTTCTATTTAATCAACGATTTAATATGATTCTTTATTAGTATCATTTATAAGACACCCAGACAATTTCGTGTGCAGGTATTAAATATTCTTAAAACACATAGAGCGTTAGTAACGAAACAACAAACACAAAAACCGTAAAGAAAATTGTCAAGAAATTTGTACCAGTTCGCAATAGTACGATATATTATAAGAATCACTATAAGATTAACTCTCTCAATTAATACATTTAATCAGAACAACTAATATACTTCGCATTACTTCAACATTTTTTTCGAGAACTTTAATTTATACTAACTAGCATTCTAAAATTTACTATCTACTGAATGCTGAGAACATTCACACTCTATGAATACGCATAGACATAATTATCTAATTTTATAAAGATATACTGAACTAAAATTAGACGATTTTGAAGCTGGCAACAACAAATTTTATATTCACCACGGTGTTGCTATATTTACTGTCAACGTGTGAACGAGTTAATTACACACGTATAATCGATTATTTATCGATACTCGATATTTATTACCCCATACCAGCAGTAGTAAATTCACGTGACAGAAAAAATATAAGGAGTCATTCAAGAATTACGTAAGCACTGATGAGGGAGGGGTACTTGATTAGCTTATTATTGATGACATAGGTATTGGGGGTCTGGATGGTGACTACGTCAACAATATTAATTTAATGAAGTAAAACAGCTTTAAATATGCTTATATAAATATTTACGTAATTATGGGTTGTTAAGAAAATTGCTTACTTTGGCTGAACGGGGGCGGCGGTCACGTAATGCTTGAATGGCCCGTAAACACCTATGTAAATATTTAAACTAGGATACTTACGTACTGGATAATGATGTGGTTATGTCCATTGTAGCGTTCCTACATATGACCGGTGTATGTCAAGGCACTGGTGCTGTCATCCTGAACATCAACATCCGACATCGATTTGAGCATTACAATCCTCTTTTCTTTAATAAACGTCTCTCCGGATGAACGAACATACATTACAATTTATTTATTTATTACATTCTTAAATATCGCGAAAACTAATCGAATACATTAGTTATCAATCGATACACCAAAAAATATATCTATGCAAAACATTTAAATACGAATATATTCCAAAAGTTCACTATTCAATATAAGTTTATAAAATGATATTTTAATATTGCTTTACAGTTGGAAGTTCTTATTGTTAACATTATAAAAATTCCTTACTATTTTTATCGCATTCTGATCTACGAGTGACATCCTAACATCAATTTATTTTTATTATTCGTATATATTTAATACTATTTCAATTTTCTCCATGTAGGCGTGTGTCTTCACATTTTATGAACACATCTTCTAAACTAGCGAGACTTTCAGAACCCTTAACAACTATTTTTTTCTTTTTTTTTTAAGGGTGTTATGGCGATAATATATGCGAATAATTACAACGCGATTACAAAAAGTGCAAATTTATTGAACTAGATATCATGAAAAAGTTTTATTTTTAGTTGCCAGCTCAAACATCGTTTAAATGTATAATAATAAGACCTAATATTTTAAAGGCTCTCGAGATACTAATTTGCATTACAATTTAATAATAATAATATACTTGTAAATGTGTAAATAAAGTTACTATAATTAATCGCATCCACGTTTTTAAATCTATCTCCGCGAGACGTTTACGTGTAAACATCTAGGAAATTTGCAAATTTCGACAAGAGAATATCAAAAATAGTGCGCATCGACGGTGATTATCTATATTCTGTTTAACATATATTCACGCTATATAAATGACACTCATGGTCACCATTTGAAACTAACGATATTGTAATTAAAAAGGTGTGGATAAGTCACAAGCGCTTCGACAGCGTCTCGTTAAAACTTGGCTAGCTAGCTTACTTTTCACGGCAGCCCGTCAATCCGCCCGGATCTAAGCAACATATAACTATTCCTTTTTCACCACCGATATTTAGAACATGCCATCTCATTTCCACATTTTTTCTAAGACAGTGTGACGTAACGCATCTACATCTTTTTAGTTATAATATCATCATTTATAACCATTAAAGATATCTCTTAATACATGATGGACTATCGAATTTATTTTCGTTTTTTTTTATTACATTTTACGAGTCGATCTATTCTTATAAATTATCTTCATAAAAGATATCTCAAATTATGTAAATATATACGAGACAAAGAAACGCATGACATTTCAAAGACGTCCGATTCGATATAACATGATGAATAATCGACAATTCAAGCTGAAGACACGAGTATATAATATATATTTACCGCACAACAATACAAAGGAAAGTTCCAAGTATTTGATAATGAAAGATGAATTATACCTATATTTCACTAAACCCTATTTGTATAGATAAGACAGAGATCTTTGAGTTGGCTAAGTGGATAACTGACGTCGCGTCGTTTCTCTATGTTAGTATTTTTTTTTCTATAACAACTACCCTTAATGTATATAAAAGTATTAAGTAATAAATGATTATTAAATATTTAAGTAAACAGTCATCCACCGAGCATGTCAAATTAACTAAATAATACTACACTTTAATCTAAAATTAAGCATGAACAATTTCGTGATAAGTCAAATGTGATGTAATTAAAAATAAACCTATCGTTTAATCAATTCACGTGTTTATTTTTCGTTGATTTAATGCCCTCTGAATACTTCTGAATGAGTGAAAAAAAAAATAGAAAAGAGACAAACTTAAATACTACATTATACTAGGTAGAACAAGGAGAAAAAATTGAATGAGCTAGTATTGAAGCTCCACTAGTTATTAAAATAAGGATGGATCCTCAAAACCACTGACTAGTTTAATGTCAAAACAAATAAAAAGGGCATAAAACATTAATTAGAAAAGAGATATTTTGTGCATTAGTTTAAACCATATCGTACTTACTAATCGAGCCGTTAATATACTCTCGTCGCAGTTTAAATGAAATGTTGCTAAACTCCTGTGTAAACGCTGTGAAACGCCAATGAAACGATATTTTGGCCTTATTGATAACAACCGAGTTCAAACTATTTTTAAAGCACAACCTTCAAATGAGCAGGATTTAACGTATCGATTGATAATTTAAATATAATTATTAATAATTTTTATAGTAATTGATATATAAAACTCCAAGATGCACACATCACGTCTCACAGACGGCACACAAAAATGAGTGCATAATTTTGGATTACGCACTCATTTCAAATAGTATCGCGTCGCTTGTCGTCCTGGTAAAAACAACTTTAAATCATTCAAGGAAGATTGAATTTGGAAAATCGTAAGTTTATCGCATAACTATAACCACGTATGCACATTAGGGAGTTTTTGGGGTTTAAAATCAGCTGAGTGCTTTAAGCGCTCGCCTTAGTAGTCCGGTGAAGCTGTTAAGACCTTGCTAGGTCAATAGCGTAGTCAGTTCGAGAAAAAAAGTTTTTGGGGCCGGTTTTGACCACTACTTTTATTCGAGACTATGTGTCTTGGGTTTTTATATGTCAATGATCATATATATATATATATGAGGAAAAAAAAGACCGATTGATCATAGAGTGACTATACTTGTATGGAGTTAGCAACATTCATTCTCAGATAGCTAGCATATTACGAATTTTATTTAATCTATTTATACCTTAATAGATTTAATTCCCAATTAACAGGTAGACTGAATCATATGCAATTTAAGAGAAGTCCCAAAGTCGGAATTTAAATCCGCGTAGTGCGTGATTTCACGACACTTATACTAGAACATTACTAAAATATCTGTCTTCATCCACTCCGCATGAAAAACACTATCAAAACCTCGTCCTAAGCAAACTTTCAATCATACATGTAACATCTAAATAAGTAAAGTTCGACCAACACTATCTCTATGTTTATCTTGAAACGTATGTAATTCTTCTAACATGTTATGGGAAAGTGACAGATCGACCGCGATCGTGTTTTATCATATAAATTCAACAACGTCCGTTGTTCTGTGCGTCATCAAACGCGTCACAATGAGTTTTTATTTTAAACACAGTGTACGTACTCAGATAAATAACAAATAAGACGAATGTTATATTATGAATAGGAGTTATAACGTGTGCAGATGGTTCGGGAGCCGATACCGCGGCCATCGCCTGTGTTGTGACAGTTTGCGCGCGGAACACCGCATCATACAAACTATCGGCTGCCGACGTCATTTGCCGTTCGTTTGAAGAGCCGCGTTCAGTTGCGTCCACAGGTCCTTCTTGCATGATTTCGATCTGAAATTTGTTTATTACTTCGCGAACACAGCTTTTGCACAAACAAAAAAACAGATAACACGAAACGAAAACCTGACCAAAAATCATGGCAACACCAAGTAACAAAATTTACTGTCAACAAATACCCCATACGTTTTAATTTCTTTCAAGTTATACATCTTTTAAATCATTATCAGAAATATTTGAGTGAGTAACACACCATGAAGTTAGCTGAAAAATATTTCTTTTGAAATATGTTTTAAACATAAATATCGCGTACTATATGCAAAAATGACGAATTACAATAATTGCACCAAAAGGCAGATAAATTTTTCCCTTTGTGAAGAAAATGTTTTTTTTTTTTCATTTTCTCATTTCATCAAGGTTAGAAAAGTGTTTTTAGAACGTGATTAGGATTGCAAAATAAAAAAAAAATTATATACAAGGTTTGTACATATGACACACAATATTATTTAAATAATTTATGGACGTTATCTATTCAAATTCTTAGACATAATGTTATAGTATTTTATTTAGTCTGTCTAACTTTGACTCGATACGAAAAGGTTAAAATATGTGAAAAATTATAATTATACACAGAAGTATAACTCCTCACATATATCTTCTCACACACTATGTTTTTTTAAATTATAGCCATTTGTTTCCAAGCCGTAAAAGAATGCACGAGTACCGTCTCATTGATAGGAATGGATATTTTAATATTATTTCCAGTGTTATTTGTCTCTGGTTACTAGAAACATAAACTTTCAACAAATAGGATTACTAGGTTAAAAAGAAAAGAAATAAATATAAGATGACCGTTCGATGTTACAAAACCACTTTATTTACAAAGAAATTTTCAAACAAAAAGATTTTTTTATCGCCTTATATTTGTTTATCGGTGACTTGCATATTTCAGAGATAGTGAGTGATATTATACAAAAACGTGCTAGATTGTAAAAAATCTTGAACAATTTAGTGTATCAGTCAAAAGTTGAAATCGGTCACATAAAAATTATGTAACATAACAGTTATGGAGGCTAAAACAAAAATCACAAGGAGAAAAGAGTAAGAGACATTAATTGAACATTAAGGAATCAAAACAGAGGCCTGAATGACACTAATAGATTAAATTGGTCTGACACGCTTGAAAGTTTGTATGTAAGAATCATAATGGTGAATAAATTGGAATTTAAAATCTGTTTAAAAAAAAAATAAACAATTGTATTGTTAGACTACCATATTTGTTCAACAAAAACACTGAAAATCATTTTCATTTGTCCGGTAATCCTGAACTCTTGTTCATTCTATCTTTTTCTGAAATCACCCGAGGACAATTTATATAGATATAAATTAAAATCATGTATTTATACCTTTTCAGCTAAACTCAATAAACAAGTAAAAGAATATGACCGACAAGAGGAATAAAACAAACTGAGCTAAAACTGTTAAATTAATATAGATTTTTTTTATTATTTTTAGATTCTGTAAACTTTTATTCAAGTATAACTGAAACAAGACACTGTGACTGACCTGCGTAGGGATGCCAGCCACTCTTTGAACTGCGTGTTTCCCTCTGGGGTGAGCTGGAAAGCAGTCCGGGCTGACAACACGATGCTTACGAATTCTTCATACTCGACAGTAGTTAGATGATATAGTTTCTGATGGATGCACTGAATATACCTAAAAAAACACTTGCATTTTCAACTGAAACTATATATTTTATGATTTTAGCTAATAGTTTTGAGGCAGGTAGAAATTTCCATTTAAATAATCATATTTTGAGATTGTTTTGATGTAAGTATGAACTGTAAAAACTGTATTTAGAATTCAAGAGAACATAACAGTATTGGCTATATTTATAATGTCTTAGAAACATACCTAAATTCATCTTTTTTTTATTATAAAATAATAGTATCCTTTATTGTTTCGTTCGAGTCTATACATAATTTTATATTACTTGAATACAACAAAGAATAGGCGCTAAATAGGCATGAAATAGTCATAGAAGTGAATATTAAGGTGGTTTTTTTATATCATAGGGGGCAAACGAACAGATGGGTCACTGGATGTTAGGTGATCACCACCGTCCATAGACACTTGCAACACCAGGGGAGTCACAAGTGCGTTGCCAGCCTGTATTTGGGATGAGGGCGGGGGGGACAGGAAGGGAAGGGAAGGGGAGGGTAGGTGGGTCTCACTGACCGAACGAAACGCAACAATGCAAGCACTGTTACTTCACGTCGGTTTTCAGTGAGAGGGTGGTGCTCCCCCGGACGAGCCGACCCATTCGTGCTGAAAACAATAATTGCTTCAGCTTGGCTCTACCACTACCAAAAGATTAAGAAGAGGCTTAGTTTTTAACCCGATGACGGTTTAATTGATAGCATGCTTTAGACATTGCGGTGACCGTCGTAATATTGAATCTTTGCAACCGAGTACGATGTTTGGATAAAGAAAAATATCGTGGTAAAAATATAACATGGCTGTAGGGTTTTTTGTAAGCCCGCCGTCTGCTAGATTCCACCCTAAGTTGAAAAACTGTTGTCAAGAACCTATTCATGTGTTCCGTTCACTATAGGTGAGAGTCAGTCCTCTTCTAAGTTTATCGTCATTTAACATATTCCATGCAAGCCATTTTTGCCTGACATGTCCGTCAAACCTTTTGATATTTTGAACATAAAACATCATCATCATCATCATTGCCCTTATCCCACTTAAGTAGGGTCGGCACAACATGTTTTCTTTTTCCATTCTCTCCTGTCAGATGTCGTCTCAGTATTCACACCTTTTACAGACATATCGTTTTTCACACAATCCATCCATACCTTTTTCGGTCTTCCTCTACACGTATATCCATCCACTATCATACTCAACACTTTTCTAGTTACATGGCTTTCATCTCTTCTCATGACATGCCCATACCATGCTAACCGATTACTCCGCAACTTCTCTGTCACTGGTGCTATTTTCAAACTGCCTCTAATATACTCATTCTTAATCTTATCCATTCTAGTTACACCACACATCCACCTTAACATTCGCATCTCTGCCACATGTAATTTTCTCTCATCCGTCTCTTTCGTAGCCCAGCACTCAGATGCATACAGCATGACCGGTCTTATCATAGTTTTATAAACCTTCCCCTTAAGTTTCAAAGGCATTCGTGGATCACAAGCTACCCCAGACACATTTCGCCATTTCATCCATCCTACATTTATCCTATTCCTCACGTCCTTATCAATGCCACCGTCGTTTTGTATCAATGAACCGAGATACCGAAAATTGGAGCAGGCTGGTAAGGGTACTCCATTTAAGGCTATAGGAGAAAAACTAGATGTACCACCGAAATCGCAAAACAAATGTTCAGTTTTTGTTCTACTAATTTTCAAACCAACATTCTCCAGTCTTTCTCGCCATTTTTCCAGCCTGCTCTGGACCTCTGCAGTATCTTCTCCGATAAGAACAATATCATCAGCAAACAGCATACACCAAGGTGTCTCCTCCTGTATGTCTGATGTTAACGCATCCATAACAAGAAGGAATAAATAAGGGCTTAAAGCTGAACCCTGGTGCAAACCTACGGCCACATTGAAATTATCGGTAACTCCAGCCGCTGACCTAACGTGCGTTTTGGCATGACTGTACATACAACGAATAAGTTGTATATACTTCTCAGGCACTCTTTTCTTTTTCAGAGCCCACCACAGAACATCACGCGGTACTCGATCATATGCCTTCTCCAGATCAACAAATACCATATGTAAATTCTTATGTACTCGTCTGTATTTTTCACACAGTTGCCGAAGTGCGAAAATGGCATCTGTTGTCGCACGTCCAGGCATAAACCCAAATTGATTTTGACTCACTTCAGTCTCATCTCTTATTCGACTCGCTATCACTCTTTCCCAAACCTTCATACTGTGTGACATGAGCTTTATTCCTCGATAATTGTTACAGTTCTGCACATCACCCTTATTCTTAAAAATAGGCACTATTACACTATTGCACCATTCATGTGGGATCGCTTCCTCTAGTAACATCTTATTAAAAAATAATGTCAGCCAAACACATCCATCTACTTTTAAAAACTTCCATACTTCAATAGGTATGCCATCTGGCCCAACGGCTTTTCCGTTTTTCATACCATTCACAGCTCTTCTTACTTCATCCTCAGTTATTTCTTGTACAACGCCTAAATTTGATGGTACGGTCTCTAACTCTCCAGTCCTGTCATTTTCTTCATTCATCAATCTTTCAAAATATTTCTTCCAGCGACTCTTTATGTACTCATCATTCATCAAAACTTTTCCTCCATCATCTTTTATACATTTAACGTGTGTAATATCTCTTGTATTATTTTCTCTTGCTTTTGCTAAACGAAACAAATATTTTTGTGTTCGTGAGTCTTCTAGAGATTTGTACAAATCATCTTGAACTTTAGCTCTGGCAATAGCAACTGCTCTTTTTGCATTCCTTTTACATTCTACATACATTATTCTTTTATTTTCTTTAATCGTACTATCTTGGTCCTCGATACATTTCCATTCATAGAAAGCCGTTTTCTTTTCTTTCAAAGCCTTTTGTACGCCTTCGTTCCACCACCAAGTATCCATATTTATCTTTCCTCTTCCTTTCGTTTCACCAAAAACATCCCTTGCTACGGTCCTTATACATGTTGCCATTTCATTCCAACACTCATTAACAGTTTTCGCTACCATATTTTCCATTTCTATCATTTTATTAACAATTTTTGTCCTAAATTCTTTCGCATACTCATCTTTCTTTATTAGATACCATTTAATTCTGGGTGGGGGAATCGACTGTTTTCCGGTCATTTTTAATTTTATTTTTAAATCTAACACTAATAAACGATGTTGAGTAGCTAATATCTCTCCAGGTAGAACCTTGCAATCTTTCACTATCTGAATACTATTTCTTCGTAACAGAAAATAATCAATTTGGGTATTGTGATTACCACTATTGTACGTGATTAAGTGCTGATCTTTTTTTTGGAAAAAAGTATTAGCTATGGCAAGGTCGAAAGCAACTGCAGCTTGAATAAGATTTTCACCTTCTTTGTTTCTATTCCCAAAACCCCAGTTTCCATGCACTCTCTCATAACCTCCACTGTCTCTTCCCACATGCCCATTAAAATCACCTCCGATATAGATATCCTCATTCTGTGAAATATCAATCATCACCCCATCAAAATCTTCCCAAAACTTTTCTTTTACAGCCTCATTACACCCAGCTTGCGGCGCATACACACTTATTATATTTACCGTCATCTGTTCTATCAATAATTTCACTAATATTAATCTATCATTTACTCTTTTCACATCCGTGACACATTTCTTAAGCTCATTGTCTAATACAATTCCTACCCCATTTCTCTTACCATTACTCCCACAGTAGTAGAATTTATATCCTATACCAATCTCTCTTGCTTTCGTCCCTTTCCACTTCGTCTCTTGCAAACAAGCCACATTTATGCGTCTTCTTTGCAAGACATCCGCTAATTCTCTTCCCTTTCCAGTCATTGTTCCCACATTCCAACTCGCAAATCTCAACCTTACATCCCGCATTCCTTTCTTACTTTGATTCCTACCCTGCGAAAATCCTAATCCACTTTTCATACTTGTCATGTTGTGAAGTACGATTTGACTTAATTTTTACGATCGGCCGCCTGCCTGACATCAACCCACCTTGGGATTAAAGCATAACGCCCTAAATACAATAGATCATAATACTAATAGGATACATATTGAAATAAATATATATTATTTACTATATACGAAATAAAATTTAAAAACTAGAACCAAAATAGGATATTATGATACTTCCTTTCCACTATTACTTCTTAGCAGTACAAACTTATGTCAGCAACGATCCTTGCTCAATATGAGAATTTATACAGTCCGTACAACTCCTTATTATATCCAATCCACACTATGTCGGTATATAAGTGTATTTATTATAAAGTATTCCAATATTTTTGTTATTTATTGCCAAAATCTATTTTTACAAAAATTATAATTAATTTACAATATATGACGTAATTTTCTATTATCTGCTTAGCATTACACAAAAATATCTATTCCACGGTAATATTATAATTATCGCTTCATGAAACATACTGAAAATATGAACTTAACAAAATACTGTAATGAAAATGTCACAGCACTTCATATATTGAAAATTATATATTTATATTTTGAACATAAAACAGATGTTTTTATTTAACAATATTACATTACAACAATTCTTTTGTTTTCTGTTCTTATGAAATAGAGTACCATCAGTAGTACATATGTCCTTGAGATCAAGTTGTTAATGTACCACAGGTGGTATATGCGGCCTAAAGATCGAGTTTAACATTTAACACTGGTGGTACATGTGGCCTAAAGATCAAGTTTAACGTGTAATACTACTGGTAGTACATGTGACCTAAAGATCAAGTGTAAAGTGTAGCATCGGTGGTACAGGTGGCTTAAAGATGAAGTTTATCGTGTACCACTTGTGGTATACATGGCTTAGAGATCAAGTTGTTAGTATATCACAGGTGGTATATGTGGCCTAAAGATGAAGTAGTTAGTGTAAGGTGGTACACGTGGCATGGTATGTGTATAATGTATACATATAATGAGAATTAAAACGTGTCTGTACTTTTTTATTTTTCTTGAAAACAATTGTTGCAGGTTTCTAGGAATAAGTAATAAAATACATTTCAATCATTTTTAGTAATGTCTGACTGTCTATTTCCTTGTTTGTATAAACACGCATCACTGCTAAAGTACTAGGTCTACAATAAAAAAACATAAAGCATATCCTCGAGAATAACTTAATCATTGTTTCATTAAAATCGGTCCACTATATCTAAAGTTATTGTAATTTGAATGACGGTTCGAGTCAAGTACGAGAGAAAAGTAGATAAGTAAACGGACTTAATACATTTAGATGGTTTTACGAATCAATTTTGCGATAATAAATATATGGAGGAATTGTTGAGGCATGTATGCTTGGTACACATATACGTTTCAATAACTCTTACATATTTGAATAGTTAGCTAGATTAGCTAAGATAGGTCGCGATTTTGCATGCAACAGGCAACAGCTAAGCCGAGGTGTGCCGTGCACCCTTGAGCTAGTTGCCAAAATAAAATCGGCTGAGTGCCTTAAGCGCTCGCCTTAGTAGTCCGGTGAAGCTGTTAAGACCTTGCTAGGTCAATAGCGTAGTCAGTTCGAGAAAAACGAAAATAAAAACAAGGTTTTACGAATCATTGTTATTTTACATATGGTACAGTCTCGAACGCAGGCGCGTGCACGGCTAAGTATATATAATAAGGAAGCGATGCTTACATCTGTTGGCATTTCTGTACGAGTGGCGCGAGCGTGCCGCGGAGGTGCTGCATGACGAGGTGGTGGGGGCCGCCGCGCGCGAGCCAGTGCGCGGAGTCGACGCACAGCTCGTACAGCACGAACGGCGACACGACAGAGTTGACGGCGCACACGCAGAACTGGTGCAGGTACTGAGCGCCCAGACGCTTCGATATACGCAGCAGCCACTTCACGTGCTCGCCGTACGGCGGGTTCCTGGACACGAACACACACCTCGTCACCCTTCGACCACACGTTACATTATACGAACTTCGATCATACAGAAAAAAAACTACTTATAACAATAATATTACAACAACAACAAAATTTAGCCGTCACGGAACGCCTGGCAGATGTGAATCATCGATTTTTTTGTAAAGTAAAACATAGGTTAACTGCACGTGTGTAACGTAGTAAACAACACTGTATACACGATAGGTATGCGAGCTCAATGCGGCAAGTGTAATGCGCGCAGTCGCTTACACATGACGTCGCGTCACCACGTTTCACACACACGCCTGTATCGCCACGGCAACAATCAAGTTAACTCTCGCCTATAGATGTTTCACATCAAAAGGATACATTACTTACAAGATATTTTGACAAATAGCACGATAACACAAGCATACTTAAAATATAAAAGTAAGACAGTATATTCTTAATATCGATTGTGAAAATAACTGTTATATATTGCTTAAACACGGACGGATTAACGGGGTAGCCGTTAAAAATAAGCTAAATAGCCAAGTTTTACAAGGCCATCTTCTGTCGATTTATTTATTTCCAAAAAAAATACGTTTTAAAAGTATGCAATAAAATACAGTATACAAAAAAATATGTTATATTATTACAAGTATTTATAATTAATTCATAACAAGTAATAAGCCATATAATAAAACGACATTAGTGAAGCGGTTGATTATAAATTGTAAACTTACAAAATATATTATTAAACAATTTCACGGAGTTTTTGACGGGATCTGGCAATGTTATGAAATCGACTTTATATTTTGTTATATAATCCTGTGTTATTTGGCGCTATATTCTGTGTAATATTGGTGGTGTTTTAACCTACGTAAAAGGTTCCGTTGTTGTGCACGAGTAAACTGAATCGGAAATAATACCACAAAGCATGGATTCTGACTTGCCGCAAAAACTTGCTAGAAAGTTTTAACATGATGGCCACCATCTAGTTCATTGAAATGATCGCAAGAAACTTATAATATCATTGCCTGCTAGAAAATGGCAGTAATAATCAACTAGAAGATTAATTGCAAAAAAAAACAGTACATTATTCATATAATAGCTGTATAATTCAGCGCCTTTAGCGTTATGGGTTAGATCTAACACTTGCAATCTATTACTGAGCGATACTACGTAGATTATATGGAAGCTTTAATAATTAATATTTAAAATGAAAACATGTTCACTTAATTCTAAAATTAAGTATGTTTATTATAGAAATAAATGGATATTTACTTAAAAAAAGAAGAGTATAAAAACAGTACTAACAAACTAACTTTTAGAATAAGCTGTATATTAATTTCAATAATACTAGAGTACAAATTTTGCGTCTAATCGCCAAAATATTGTTAGTCGATTAATATGTATTGCAGAAGTCAAAAGATCATGCACTCAACAACCGACCTTCTCAAATCATCAATACAACCATCTATTATCAATTTGCATCTCACAATTAAATCGCTAGAGATCTTCCTTCTTTGGTGTCTGCTATAAAGGTCATATAGAAATATCATGTAAACCAGTGTTTCCCAGACTTTTTAGACCGATGCCCAACTTAATCTAATATTATCTACTATAGCTGGCCCTATATATTCCATCTACTAAATTTCTTGAAGGCTTTCTTATAGATCACTTATCGAAATATCGTCCGAATTTATCGCCACTTATATTATCGATAAATTCGATTAATAAGCACTACACTTCCCTAGACGAGTTCACCCTCGACACAGTTCACATAACAGACATTTGGGAAACTCCCTATAAACGCTCGCACCGGCACATTCACACAAACATGCGCATCTACACGACCCGTAAGCGAATCTCGCAGTGCTGCCCATAGAATTTCTTTCAAAACCTCTCATCGATGCGCGTGTTTGCGTGAGAGTGCTGTTTTCGAACGTTTGTTCGTAGTTTCCGTACTGTGTCTCATATTTATACTGTGCCCTCAAAGCGTCCCACCTACCAAATTTAACGAGGTCTGGTTTATAGGTAAGTTATCGAGATAACGTACTAATTTATCGTTACTTATATAATAGATAGAGTCGGTTAAAAAGCAGTACGCTTCTCGTAGCGAACTTGCCGTCGTCTATGCGTCCTACCTGCCGAATTTATTCTGCGGCCTGTCGTCGTGCACCCGGCGGGCTTGCGTCTCGAGCGCGAGCATGCCCACCCTGTACGCGGAGAGTAGACGCCGCAGTTGCACCTGCTGGCCCGAGCCCTGCCCCGCCGCGCCCGCACCTCCCCCCGCACTCCCGCTCGCACCAGACGCGTTCACCGCCGCACCGACCTGCCCCACCGCCGATGGTAACGTTATCGGATGCTGTTCAACAAACACAACAGTTTTTTTTTTAAATTATTAAGGTCACTGGATACAAGTCCTTCAAACCTATCAACCGTTATAAAAGACTAGCCCCTGCCCGCGACTTCGTTCGCGTACTAATAGTTACTTTGGGCTAACGCTAATACGAAAGCTCTCAAGAGGATAATCCCGATTTTTGAAACACTTTTCATCGGCGCACCGCTCCTATTCGTCTTAGCATGTTATATATAGCCTATAACCTTCCTCGATAGATGAACTATATAAAACTGAAATAATTTTTCAAATCGGACCAATAGTTCCTGAGATTACCCCCCACAACGTCACAAACTCATGAACTCACGTCACAAACGTTACCTCTTTAAAATATTAGTATAGATAACAATTTCCATAATCAATACTGCTGTAGGCACACAAGTATATGTACAAAATGACAGCGTGTTGTAGCGGCCAGTCAAGCAGTCATTGTTACGCTCGGCACCGAGACGCACGCGCATAATAAACCAGTTGCCGTGCATTACGTCTACTATTCAATTTCCCCAGTAATCAATAATAAGAACAGGCAATAACAGTATAGTATACTATATAATACAAAAGACAAAGTATAACACTGCTAATTAAGCGATGAAACTATCGTGATATATTGTTTAGAGTTTCACTATTACTTTTATAATTGGATAATTTAATGCTTTGTACTTGCTAAGTGCAACAATTTAAAATGTTAGTGACAAATGACAGTCGCTACTCGCGATAAAATCAAACGTTGTTGGTAATACTAATGAAAACAAATTTCGAGTTTAAAGGGTTAATATGTCGACATCGAAAGGCACCAATTATAAAAATAATTGAGTCATTTCAATATTATATTACATGCATAAAATTTGAAGATCTTGAAAAATAACAAAATATTAGAAACAGTCAAAATTGGTTTTAAAGAAGCCAAAAACACACCGTGGCAATAATCATAACTCGTAAACATAATATGAGGGTAGCGAGTTTAATTGATTGAAACATTAATATTTTTTTTTTTTTGATAATTGTAATGTTTTAGCGTTGAGACAGAGTCTTTAACAGAGATAATTTAATCTTAATTATTCCCTAGTAAAAGGAGCTTATATTGAATAGTAATAACGTAGGGTATCTACTTACAGGTGTGTGGACACTGACGCTAACGGATATCGGCGGCGCGTGCGACACGTGCTGCTGCAACGTGTGCGGTGTTGGTATCGCTGCGGGGTGCGGCGCAGCATGCGGGGTCGGTAGCCCGGGGGGGTGCGGCGCGGGGTGTGCGGGCGCGGCGGCACCCACCAGCCCCCGTACAAAGTAAGGGGGGAGCGCGTACTGAGGGGCAGCGTGCGCGCCGGCAGCTCCTCCGTACTGACGAAAAACATAACATGTTCAAGAACAAAAATAGCAATTGATCAAGAACAAAAATAGTAATTGCTCAACAACAAAAATAATAATTGCTCAAGAGCATAAATAATAATTGCTCAAGAGCATAAATAATAATTCCTCAAGAACATAAATAATTATTGCTCAAGAGCATAAATAACAATTGCTCAAAAACAAAAATAACAATAGCTCAAACGAGTTTTTGGCGGAATCTTGTAATGTAGTGGACTTTTTTTTCGAACCGACTATGCTATTGACCTTGCAAGATCTTAACAACTTCACCGGACTAGGTAATGTAATGGGCTTTATATTTTATTCAAAATCTTTTGCGTTATTGGTGGTATATTACGTAATATACTTTGGTTATTGTAAACAAATGAAATAATACCATGAAGCATGGATTCTGATTTGCCGCAAAAACTCCCTGAAAGTTCTAACAGTATGCCCACCGTGTTGTTAGTTCATTGAAAATAATCACAAGAAAGTTGTAATATAATTACGCAACAATGGCAGTAATAATCTACTAGAATAATAGTTGCCAAAAATGAAATAAAAAAAAAAGTTGCTCAAACCAGAGGTTCCCAAAATTTGCACCGTACAAAGTAAAGAGGGTCACCCTGAGCCGTTCCTCTTAACTTTTCTCCAGTAGATTAACTTAATTATTCATTAGTACAAGTTAAACCATTCAATTTCTAGCAAACACGAATCCATGTAGTGGATTTTTTAAATATTTGTGCCTATCTAACTATTATCATTGTAGGTATTTATTTGCAACTTTATCTATTTCAACTTACTAACTGGGCTAGGGCGCAGTGACTAAATACCAAACTTGAAAAAGCGCCACAGACTGAAATGTTTGAGAACTCTTGGTTTACACGTTAATAACTATATAAAATTCTCGTCGATCTTTCTAGCCGCTCTGAATGTAGCCGTAAGTTCAGGGTTGCGCATAACATAGTCAAGAGTTTAACATAAAACAAAATTAGTATCATAGAAATTTAAAATTAGCATTTACTTATGCTTACGTTGTCTTTTATCAAGCCACACTCAGATATTAGCCATTAGCTAATTTCAACTTTATTTATTACATACTAGAATTCCGTTTTTATTATGAACATTTCAGTATTCACGGATTGTAACTACTGTAACTGGACTCTTATAAAATAATAATTGTTATTTTTTCCTATAGATTTCATGACGATCATAAAAAGTTGTGATGTGCGATGGAATCAAAATTAACAAAATTAGACTCATAGAAATTTTAAGTATATTGTTTAGTACTAAATAGTGTACTTTTCTAAATTATGAGACATAAGTTGATTGTAGACTGTATTCATGACAATAATTCAGTGAATAAATGAAAATACTAAAAACAATATATAAGAAATATATATTTTTTAGATTGAATATTTTCATTTGTGAGACAACAATATTCTATAATTTCATTTCAATCAGCAATTGTCAATGTAGTCACCAGATTTAAAAACTTATTATAGTAGATAGTAAAAATGAGAATAATTTAATAATTATTTTTTAAAATAATATTTTTGTCACTCCTAAAAAAATTAGATTATAATAAAAAAAGTTTAACTTACTTGTAACTGATATATCGGCGGAGGGTACGGATGGTATGTGAACGGGTACGGTATCGGGTATGGAACAGGTACAGCGACAGGTTGCGGCGCGCGATACTGCGGCTCTTCTAACAATGGTTCGCTTTCCTCATTTGCTTGTCTTAAGTACAACTCGTGCCAATATCGAGCCACTGTATAAAGAACTTCGGGGTATACTCCTCCACCTAAAATACATACATATTCAATGAGCTTCTTAATCTTATTCAATGGGAACTAGATACAATAAAGTGAGCAAACTTTATTGTTATGAATGTTGTAAAGTTATTAATTACAATGTTAGACACTTGCTTTTTACTCCTATACTTATAAAGTATTTAAATGTTCTAATTTGAGGCTATAATAATAATAGCCTAAACCGAAAGTGGCTTGTTGTTCTTAAATTACAAGGGTTTAGTTTTTGGATACTGCTTTAATGGAGTTATTGTTTTGGGTTTCAGTTCTATAATATGTTTGTGTTCCTGGCTAAGGAAAACATGATGGTGTTACAAATGTTAGGCTTGAGAATCAATTTAAGGCGAGCGTGTAGTCAGTTGCTAGATATATCATACTAGTGTATGAAAAAAGTAGCTACATTACAGCTGCCTATTATAATAGGCAGTAATATTGATAGTCAACCAACAGAAAGCTTTAAAAAAAAATACTTCAAGAAATATTGTTGTAAAATAAATTATAACTATACTGTATTTATCGAACGCCGAGACAAAATGTAAACAAACCCTTAAAAAGGCTCTTTTTGGGTCACGATTGCTACTAATAAAATGTGAAATAAAAATAAATAGTATTTACCAGAACGTGCATAAAAAAACAGTACTGTACTGTGTGACAAAACAAATATTGAAATCAATATTCGAAACCTATTAAGCGTAATAAAAATGTTTTTAACTATTTTTAACATATTTTCAGTTTATCAGTGTAATCGTTACACGTAAAAGACCTGCAAAAGTACTCATTGTCAAGTATAGTTTTGTTTATAACACTACCCAATTATGACGTACCGTTGACGCGTACTTTTCATAATGAAAAATCACTTTTTGTGCTTAGTCGGATTATATCCTTATTTGTCTTTGTTAGTGAGTGATACGCTTGTGTATCATGTTTATTACATTTTACTAATGAAATATTCTTGTTATTATAAGTTTTTATCGTCTTTTGATATATTAAGCTTAGTTTGTTGTTGTTATGTGTTGTTATTGTTTATGGATTTACAATTAAATACGATTTAAAATCATGGATTTACCTGGACCAGGTAACGCTTATACAATTCTTCGCCGAAAAAATAAACACATCGTTGCTTTCTACAGAGAAGGATATTATGACTGTCTATATTTATACATGGAAGAGAGTTGGCCTAAAGATTTTTACGTGTATAAAAATGATGATATAACAGGTATATCGCGAGCTTATGTATACAGATTTACAGAAACAGTTACATAAAAAAGAGAACAGAGATGTCTACAACCATTTCTACCACGCTTATCGAGGCACACTATAGTTGAAATGGACGACTTTGATATGGGTGCAATACGTTGAAAAGTACGTGTTTTGGTTTAATTAATAATGAACTGCCTACTATCAATAAGGTTCTGGGAGGAGTAAATGCTAATGACACATTGCTCAACTTCAAAAGGAAAACTTTTTATAAGTTATTGCTTAAATTGCAATTTAAATACACTAAATATTCTCATAAAACTTGCATAAAATTGACCAGGAAGATATTTTATTGTGAAGAATACAATATTTTAAAATGGCTTCAAAGTTGAGAAACAAGGGATGACAAATTTCTTATGTGGATGAGGCATGGCTGATCAGGGTTAGTTAAATATACATATTATATATATATATATAGTTGCAATGGCATAAGACATTTTTGTGTAAAGTTATGAAATTTGTTTTAAATTATATTGTGTCCCAATGTTATTTGATATAATACTATCAATATTATTAAATTATTACATTGTGTCTTTTATGTGCTGATTAGTATAAGCCTTTCTATGTAACTACTAGGCTTATTGCAGAAATGTATTTATGTCAAAAACTCAATATTAAGTATAAAGAGAGATTATATAATAGAATTCTGTTAATTACTACTATGTTTCAAAAAATGAAAACAATGATAAACAATATTATTTTATTTATTAAGTACCTATAATTTAATTTTAATTAAAATTAATCTTGTTTATATAAATTTGTTTCAGGACACATTCTGAATAAAGTATGGCAAGATAAATCTAATAAATCCACAAAAGAAACTCACAGTGAAGGTTTAGCAATTGGCTTCAAAAATCCTGGTGGAAAAGACTGATAATACTTCATATAGGTAATTTAGCTCATACACGTTTGCGGCTTTGTTCTTTAAGGTCAAATATATTCATCACTAAACTTTCAAACATATTTGAATGTCTATAAATAACTATAATGTATGAAAATGTTATATTCATATATACCTATACGTATACATGGTATCTCACAAAATACAAAGAGTCACTGAATGCAATTTTTTCTTTCTCGAAGTGACTACACTATTGACCTAGCAAGGTCTTAACAGCTTCACCGAACTACAGTAAATGCTAAAGCTAAGTCATTTAAATATAAGGCTTCTTAGAAGATGGTGAATTAATTTTCGAGGCAAAGAAAGCTGATACCGATTATCACTCTGAGATGCATTTGAATAATGGTTCAGCCAAATTGTATCAAAGTTAGACAAAAGTTGGTGTTAGTCGAACAGTCTTCAGACTTTTTTGAATAAATAAATATATTGCTTCATACACTGTCTTTTGTAATATTTATTTGTGGTTGACATATATTGTTATATCTATAGTGATGTGGTGAAGCTTAGTTGTAGTATCATTGAACACCACATTGATTGGATTAGTTAAATTTTAAAATCTTCTCTAAGCACATACTAATGTATTACAATAGTTTGTACTTGAGATCTTGTAGTCCGGTGAAGCTGTTAAGACCTTGCTGGGTCAATAGTGTAGACATTTCGAAAAAAAAATACTTGAGATCTAGCTGCCTTTTGGGCTTTGCTTGTTACCGTCATATGCTATGTATTTAAAATCAGAGGATGTTGCGGTTAAATCCTTAATCTAATTGTAAATGTGTTCATAGGAATTAATATCGGAAACTACTGATCTGATTCTGAAAATTCTCTATTACAGGAAAATATATTTAACCCCTAGTGACATAATAAATTATATTGTTATAGAGTAGTATAACTAACGCGAAGAAAGTTGCAAGTGGTTACTAGTATAATATATATGTAAAAAAAAAGTTTTAGAACCTTTGGTTTTTTGTTTACATTTTGTCTCATGGTAAAATTAATGGACTATAATTTCACATATTCCGCAAAGTATATATTTTTAAACGCTTCACTGGTTGGTTTGTTTTAATTACACATGCTCCTATCCTTACGGTGGCAGTATGATGATGACTGTATATATGTGTTGTGTGTGTGCGTCTATATGCATGCCTGTGTACGAATGTACAAGGGTGTGCGTGCGTGCGTACGAGTGTGTAAGCACGCGTATGCATGAGTGCGAGGGAGATAGATATACCTTTAGCGGCGTCCTCGACAGTGAGGCAGGCCCGTTCGAGCATCGCGTCGCTCTGCTCCTTGCACTGCAGCACCGCGCGCTGTATCTCGTTGTAGTTGAGAGCGTGCGCGTGCGGCAACACCGAGAGCGCGAGCTCGGCCGCCGCGCGCACCGTCGCCACGTCACGCCCGGACGACGCCTGCGGCAACGCAATATTGATCACAACTATCGTGAAACTTTTTGATCACTCTAAATATAGCGTCATGTTCAGGTTTGGTTGAATTAAGTTAAAATCTCTATGTGTTTGTTTTTTATGTCATAGGAGGAAAACGAACATGTGGGTCATCTAATGTTAAGTGATACCACCGTCCATAGACACTTGCGACACCAGGGGAGTCGCAAGCGTGTTGCCAGCCTGTGTTGGAGGAGGGAGAGAGGGGAGGAAGGGAAGAGAAGAGGGGAGGTAGATCTCCAGCGGTCTCACTGACCGAACGAAACGCAAAAATGCAAGCACTGTTACTTCACGTCGATTTTCTGTGGGAGGGTGGTACTACCGCGGGCTTCAGCTTGGCTCTACCACCTACAAAATATACAATTCTTCTATGTATATATATACTATAATATGTTTATATAATTCTTTTGTATGTGTGCGTAACTGTACTTCTCCTACACAGCTGGACCGAAATCAATGAAATTTTTATCTGTGTTCAAGAAGTTTGAAGGTTTAGATTGACAGCTGGAACTGGTACATGGCGCTATGGTTTGATTTTAGGATCTTTTTTTTATACTATCAGAGCAGGACTACGTCCACACGACCCGCTTGTATAAATATAGAAATGTAAAATATATATTAATTTATCCTTCCGTAGTCTCGATCTTATAGATTTTGCGAAGACTGTACCACAGAAACACTACTAGTACGACTGGATACTTTTAATACCTAAGGATAGACTAAGGGATTTCTAGAGCAAATTAAAATTATTTCACTCATTATGAATTATATTCGACTTGATACATATACAACTATGTTTATCACACATCTCCACGTATCGAAGTATGCGACAAAGTTTCATTCACGATCACAATAGATGCGAGTATGGAAGGGCATTACATTACATTGGTTTATTTAATTTATTAGTATCTTCTTTATTACTTGTCACGTCTTTTGTGTAAACATTAGATATGTTGATATAATCTATAACAATCCAAAGATTTGCTAAAATTCTTACCTTATCAGCTATACTGGCTGCTTCTGGAGGTGTCAGGTGACCTTCCCACGCGTCAATCAGGAACAAAATTGCAGGTGCACCGATATCCATAGCTTGTCCTGCAAAAGAATTACATATTCGAATTGAAATACCTAATTATAGTAACCATCAGACTTGTATAAGCGCCATCTATCGTTTATTTTTTGTACTATACTCTTAGTTATTTTTTTTTTATTTCGCCTTATGTTAACTTTTTCTATGACAAACAATTTCGAAATTTTAGATGTGCTAGACATAACAATGATTTTTTTTTTAATTTGAACGATTTAGTTGACACAGCATGATTACATTTTAAGGATTTTAAAGTTAATTTGCAAATGAAAAATATGTTTTCTATAATTAATAAAGGTGTTATTTACCTGTGATCCAGCTAACGTGCGACGAGTAAGTACGACTAAGCCAATTTGCACTAACACAGTTGTGTAGACCAAGCGCATATAATCCTAGCTGAAACGCGGCCATGTGTAAACCCCTAAAAATAAAATAAAGCATTACTTTGCAATTTTTCTACAATACATAATAAATAAATAATAAGTTATAAAATAATATGAAATACATGTGTGTATATACAAAGAAGAATTTAATCTATACTAATATTATAAAGCTGAAGAGTTTGTTTGTTTGTTTGGTTGAACGCGCTAATCTCAAGAACTACCGGCCCGATTTGAAAGTTTCTTTTAGTGTTAGATAGCTCATTTATCGAGGATGGCTATAGGCTACATATCATCACGTTAAACCCAACAGGAGCTGAGCACTAATGAAGAATGTCTTAAAATTGGGCTATTTTTGAAGCTTCCGGTGCGTGTTAATGTCAGTATTATATGCGTTGCCATGGTAACGCGATAACATTCTATCGAAAATATTTTCATGGTTTATTTTGTGTTCCTACTCAAAAAGTTTGTTCTACGTTAGTTTTGTTTTCAATTTTTAATTGTACGTGGTACATTTATATCGCAAGCATTCCCAAAGTTTATCACATAATATAGAGTCAAGTAACACAAGATTATGAATAAAATATGATATCCACTGCATGACAGACTGAAATCCCGCTAAAAACTCCTCAAAAAGTTTATTGTACGTTAGTTTTCGTTAGTTTTGTTCCCAATTTTTGATTTATGATATATTACGTATTATAAAAATAAAGTGTGTGTATGTAATATTAAAATAAATATTTTTTGGTGAATACATATATCTGTGGTGCTACAAATATCAACTTTTTTTTATTCTGTCGATATGTCTGTTTGTTTATTTGTTCCAAGTAATCTCCAAAACGGCTGGAGCTATTTGAACATTTTATTTTTTTCTTAGAAATGATTACACTATTGACCTAGCAAGGTCTTAACAGCTTCACCGGACTACAAATGATATTTGAAAGGGAATTTTACGGACAAATAACTAATTAGCCATTTTATTTTAAGATAGCGGGTTGCCCGCCCTGACGATAAAACAAACTATACCTAAACCTTGCTCAAGAATCATTTTATATATTAGTGAAAACGGCATGAACAAACATATAGAGAGACGTGGCAGAGGACTTTGTTTTACACTACGTAGTGATGGACTATTACCCGTGCATCCGTCTATGTGGAATTGATTCAAAATATGTTGTTCACTGTAAACATGCGCGTGAGACGTGCGTTGTCCTGGACTCCAAGAATAAATATAATTGAAAGTCAAATGTTTATATGTGATTTAAATTATAGCAACGTATATCAATAACCTAATTATATCCACAATATGGGCATATTATATCTATATAATAAAAGATTTAAAACGTTCGATAATGTATAGCTTAATATTTTTAATACTTTCTAATATAGTGTAACTGAGCATTGAGGATGGTATATAATAGTTTAAAGTTTCAGGTATGTAGCTGATGTTAAATCCTATCGCATTCGACACACTGTTAGTATTCACATATGTATGGTACATGTTGCCTGTTACAGTATATGATGTGCGTGTCGTACTTACAAATATTTTTGAGAGAGTATTTCTGTAATTTACACATCTAATCATAATTTTACATTTATTTAATATATTTAAAAAACGCGTGCGAAGCCGCGGGTAACAGCTAGTTGTTAATACACATTTTAAGTATCAATAAAGTCATGAAGTCATCGTGACTAGAGATATATAATAGGTCTTTACCTATGAAATTGCCGTTCTGCAGTACTTGGCATTTCAAATCAAAATAATTCTTGTTTGGCTAAGAATTCTAATTTCAAATTAATTTTATTTTAAAAACATGGAATTCTTTTTCCAAAAGTAGTCATTTGTTTACTGATTAGTGTTACATTTTCTTCGCATATCAATCTTTTTTGTCATCATGGATACGTTAAAAATCGAGTAATTATGGAATTTGAGTACCGTCGTGGCAGCAACACGGCACAAGCGGCACGCAACATCAATGACGTTTAAGGAGCTAATACTACAAACCAACGCACCACCTGTTATTGGTTTGCTTGCTTCCGTTCTGGGAATTTCGACCTGAAAAATGAACCTCGCGGTCGTCCCAAGACTTTGGTCGACAATGACGAATTAAAGGCGATTGTGGAAGCTGATGATACACAATCTACGGCTGAATTAGCAGCAGCTTTCGACGTTAGCGTCAAAATAATGTTGGTCTATTTGCGTCAAATTGGCAAGGTAAAAAAGTTTGACAAATGGATGCCCCACGAACTCAATGATCGCCAGCGCGAAGTACGCGTCGAGATGTATCTTGCACTGCTCAACAGACACAAATGAAGGAATTTCGAACCGCATTGTTACCTGCGATGAAAAATGGATTCTGTTTGATAACCGCAAGCGTTCAGCAAGTTGGTTGGATCCTGGTTCAGCATCTAAACAATGCCCTAAACGAAAACTTACCCATAGAAAAGTGATGGTCATTGTTTGGTGATCTAGCGCCGGTGTGATTTATCACAGCTTCTTACCAAACGGGGTGAGCATTATTGCAGATGTGTACTGTGAAGAACTGAACACAATGGTGGAGAAGCTGGCAGTTTCCAACCAGCATTGGTCAATCGCTCGTATCCGCTGCTTCTGCACGACAACGCGCGACCTCATACTGCACAGCAGACGGTCTCCAAGTTGCAAGAACTGGGGTTGGAAGTTCTCCGTCATCCGCTTTACTCACCAGACCTTGCGCCTACAGATACAGTCTTTTTTCAGAATTTGGATAACTCTTTCGCAGGGAAAAAATTCAATACCCAAGAGGCAGCACAAAACGCCTTTGAAGAATTTGTTGCTTTTCGTCCAGCTGATTTCTTTAGGAAGGGCATCAATAAACTGCCACTGCGTTGGCAAAGATGCATTGATTGCATGGGTGATTACTTCGATTAATACAAATAAAAAATACATGAAAATAATTCGTTTAGATTTTTTCATACAAAACGGCAATTTCATAGGTAAAGACCTAATAGAATCTATACTAATGTTATAAAGCTGACGAGTTTGTTTGTTTTGTTCAACGTTCTAATCTCCGATTTGAAAGTTTCCTTTAGTGTTAGATAGCTTATTATTAATCGAGGATGGCTATAGGCTATATATCATCACGTTAAAACCAATAGGAGCGAGGCACTAATGAAGAATGTATCAAAATCGGGCTATTTTCAGAGCATCCGCTGCGTGTCAGTGTCAGTATTATATGCGTTGCCATGGTAACATGATAACATTCTATCGGAAATATTATCAGGGTTTATTTTGTGTTCCTGTTCAAAAGTTTATTCTACGTTATTCTTAATTCCAATTTTTGGTTATACGTATCGCAAACATTTTTAAAGTCTATTTTGTGCTGCTATTCTAAAAGGTTAGTAGTAATAACATTCGTTCATCAATGCAGGCGAAGGAATGAATCTATACAGCCAATTCTGAAGTTGTCAATATTGGTAGTTCTTATGTATTCTATACCCAGTTTTCTTCTATGTCTAAGTTAATGTGAAGGTATAAACGCCAAAACTTCTATATAATTAAAGCCACGCTGAAGCTATTATTGGTTTCAGCCGGAATGGGTCGGCTCGTCCAGGGTAGCACCACCCTCTCACAGAAAACCGACGTGAAGTAACAGTGCTTACATTGTTGCGTTTTGTTCGGTCAGTGAGAGCGCCGGAGACCCATCTTCCCTCCCTTCTCCTCTTCCTTCCCCTCCCCCTTTCTCGCCATTCCCACAAACACAGGCTGGCAACGCACTTGCGACTCCGCTGGGGTTGTTAGTGTCTATGGACGGCGGTGATCGCTTAACAACAGGTGACCCGCATGTTCGTTTGCCTACTATATGACATAAAAAAATAATAATAATAATATTTCGTAAATTTTTATCTTCTTAATTTTCAAAACCCCAGAATACATGCTCCGTGGTATAATTTTTCATTCATTTCACTTATGCACAATAGACAAACCATATTACATAAAACGCCACCAATTTAACACAATATAGAGTCAAATAACACAAGATTATGAATAAAATATAAAATCCCCTACATGACAGATTGACATCCCGCCAAAAACTCAAAAAGTTTATTCTACGTTAGTTTTGTTCCCAATGTTTGGTTTGTGATATTGCCCAATAATCATTTTATACATTGGTAAAAACGGCATGAAGATGAGTTTTTGATCTTATCGCGAACAGACATATAGACAGACGTGGAACACGACTTTGTTGACACTATGTTGTGGTGAACTGTTATCCGTGCATTCATATGTGTGAAATTGACCAAAAATATGGTGTTCACTGTAAACATGCGCGCGAGACGTACATTGTACTGGACTCAAAGAATAAATATAAGTGAAAGTCATATGTTTATATGTGATTTAAATTATAGCAAGGTATATATAACTTGATTATATCAACAATATGGACATATTATATCTATATAGTAAAAGATTTAACACATATTGTTTGATAATGTATAGCTTAATATTTTCATTACTTTCTTGTATAGTGTGAGTGAGCACTGAGGGTGATACATAGATAGTAGTTTAATGTTCCAGCTATGTGGCTTATGATAAATCCCATCTCATTCGATACACTATTAGTATTCACATATATAATGTACATGTTACCTGTTACTGTAGATGATGTGCGTGTCATATTTACAAATATTTTTGAAAGAGTATTATTGTTATTTACGGATGTAATAACAATTTTAAATTTATTTAATATATTCAAAAAACGCGTGCGAAGCCGCGGGTAACAGCTAGTAAGTAATATAAAAGTCGCCTATTATTGTTTCAATTACATATTTCAAAATAAATCGTTCGTGCATAAAACCAAAATCTACTCATGTAACTGTTGTATGTAAGCATTTATATGTATGTGAATGTGTATAATATGTGTATTAGTGAGTAAGTACTTATGTATTTGTCAAATTACCAATTTTAGTAATGATTTAGTTCATAGACTGTATGTTTATATGGTGTATCGAGGTGCTTTTTATTGAAAATTTGTGAAATTTTTTGAATAACGTACCTGTGAGGCCCATGATGTTCTCTGGCGCAAGATGTCTGTGTGAATAAGCTAGTACTAGAGGATCCACCGGCTTTGAATAATACAGACTTTGCTAATTCGAACATAAAATGCGCCGACGCTTCTGACGGCTGGTTCGGAACGGACGGATATAATCGTTTACCTTTATATCTGTAAAAAATGCACGTTTTTATTCTAGTAGTCCGGTGAAGCTGTAAAGGCCTTGCAAGACCAATAGCGTAGTCAGTTCGAGATTATTTTTTTTGTTTTACCATGCCTCACTGCTAAAGTATTGGGTTCACAAAATAAAAATGAGCCGTCACTCAACGCCTAGTTGTTTTTCAACCGATAAATTTGATTTTTATTTTATACTGATCATAGATTATATATATGTAACCTCAATACAACACGTGTATAAATCTTATTTATTTTATTCTGTTTTAGACCACTCTCAGCAACAAAATAGTGTCCCAACGGGATATAAGTAATTTAGTAAATCTATCCAGTAACTTTTGGATGTACGTAGGACAGACTGGTCAGTGTATATGTATATTTATAAGATATTTAAAAAAATACTGAAGATTAATTTGAACAGCAAAAAGTTAAGGTCACGCAATATCCCATGCGGTCACCCATCCAAGTACTGACCGCGCCCGACGTTGCTTAACTTCGGTGATCGGACGAGAACCGGTGGACATTGACGACAAAACATTTCTATATGTGTGACGTCACAGAATATTAAATATAAACAATTTGAATTTTATTGTTATACAAATAGGGTTGCAAATGTTTTTGTGTTTCTGACATGTCATTTTTCGTTGCATCTGGTTTGAAATCACAGCGATTCTAAAGTTTCACTTCAAAAAAAAAATTACCCTCGCCACTATCGATACAATGAGAACTCACCTGGAATCCTTAGTTCTGGTTATGGGTATGTGCGTATTGGAGACGTGTGGCGGCGCGTGCGTTGAGTGTGCCGTGTGAGAGCCGTGCGGCGTGTGAGCGTGCCCGCTGTGCGCGTTGTACGACACGTGTGATCCGTGCGACCCATGTGACCCGTGTGACCCGTGACCACCGTGCGACCCGTGTGACCCGTGACCTCCGTGCGCACCATACGACACGTGCGTCGGTGGAGACGGACCACCGTCAGACATCGACAGGCGCTCCATCTCATTCGTTACCATGCACGCACCTTGCTGCAATATATTCGTTATTTAACTTCCCAAAGAACTTTCATGTAGACACAATTGAATGATTTCATTTGGACTTCCTCATCTTGTGCTAACTTCACGACAAAACTTCTCACTAATTAGACCACAAAAGTAAATTAAATATGGAAGTTAAATATGTTTATTTTTTATTATAACTCAGTAAGTGTGAGGTCATCGACACTTATGTTTCTTTTTGTTATTCTTAGCTTCATAAAGCAAAAGCAATACCGTAGTTAACTGTATGACTAAATGAGAATGCTCACCACATCTCATGTTCTACAAATTCTATACCATTCTATTTAGCTTGGATTAAATTTTAATATGGTCATTCTGATAGATGGTAAGTGATCTGTACCATGCTTTCTATAGTATACTATTTCTTTAATATAGTAGATATATCTTTCGAAGAGAAATGAATGTACTATTGAGAAACGAGACTCTCGTAGACAAGCTAGAGTTTACTCATATTAAGCAGTGGACCGATATGAGATTTCAGCAAAAAAAAATCCTATGCGTTCTTTAATCCACACCGCACCGTAGTTCTCGCAGGCACTAATGTTATTTATATCTATAAACTTTAGACACAGGTAGATATACCTGAGGTATGAGGCACGGCATCGGGTGCGCATGCACAGGGTGTAGGTGCGCAGCGTGTGCGTGTGCGTGCGCGTGTGCGTGCGCGTGCGACGTGTAGACGGAGTGCGCGGCGGACATGTCGACGCGGTACGCAGCCAGCCTCGGGTTAGTCGTATAGTACATGCTCACCATCGGGCTCTTCGTTAACTGATGAATGTCTCGGTCCAACAACTAGAAATATGTATATATACATTTTATTTTACATCACTATCTAACATGTATAAGTTTGCTTAAGGATCTCAATGACAATCTAATACATTTTTGTATGCATTACTACAAAATAATTTTGTTCTGACATAAACGGAACATCATTTAGCCACGGGTATAACAATACTTTAAGTAAAATAATATAATATACCTTGTTCATTATTTTCGCTAGTTTAACAGGGTCGTCTTTATAAAACGATAATAAAGTGAGTGCCAACTCTCCCCTTTGTCGTCTTGTTCCCTCGCAAAGTAGTGGATGTTCAGCTTCAGATACGTTCGCTTTTAGACCCAAAGCTGCGACGGCCGCTTCAAATCCTAGTGTTTCATCGGACGGTATTCTTGCCTGTGGGTAATTTATAAGTTTATGTAAAACATAACATTTTTACAATAATCACATTTCATATAATTAAAGGTAGAGTGACATATTCGGTGTTATTACAAAAAAGTTACATACGTATTGCTTTAAACTTGCTTTAAAAAAGCGGCAAGTTCGCGTTATCCTTTTTATCGCAAGTCTTACCTAACCAAAGCGAGACAAAAGAGCAAGATGGCGAACATTCAGCGAGAACGTGCATTTAAAACGTAACCCTTTTAAAGTAAGTATTCAATGCCTATTGAACTTTTTTGTAATAACAGTTGTCTAAAAAAATTCTTAATAATAATACAGAAAAACAATGTTAAAAAATGTTAAAAGTATTTCAAGGTACTTACACAATGTCTATTTTCTTTATCAGTAGTCGATAGTACGAGTACGTCAAATAGAAAACTTGCAAGCGCAATAGGTAACAAAGCTGGACCTCGATTCCTAGAAGCAAAATGACGAATAATTAAGTATATCACTAATTTATTATTCATTCATTCAATATTCTCCATGCAGTATTAAGTATAATTTCTCGTATTAATATTTAATAGTCAGAAAAATTTCATTTTCTCATAATAATACATGAAATATAAGTAGATACATATATAGTAAATATGACAAAAAAGTTTGTAGACAAATCATAGAAGCTTTGTCTTTGGAATACGAACCTAAGTGTTCCATCTCGTAACTGTTCAGCTTTCTCGCGGGCCAAATTTAACTGTTCTATACCAGTGGGTAACTTCTTCAACAATGAGACGAGTTCAGTTTCTTGATTATTTAACTTCACCTCTAAGGCTTTAGTACTGGCCGGTGGTCGGGCCATTTCAAGAGCAAACAGACCCACACGGAATGCTAGTTCATGGTGCTCACTGAATTCAGCTAACACCTAAGATGAATAACATTGACATCACAATTTTATACCTTAAGAGAAATTCCTCATACATCATCGTTTAAAACTATGGTAATAAGAATTTTCTTGTGTTGTTAGGCGTTGTTTGATTGCGAATTAAACCAAATAATCCGATTCGAAATTCGGTAAAGGTGGCTGATTTTTATACATGTATTGTGAAATAGTAGTATCCAATATCACCAGAAACTTTAGGTGGTAGAGCCCCGCTGAAGTTATTTTTGGTTTCACCATGAATGGGTCGGCTCCTCCGGGGTAGTACCACCCCTCTCACAGATAACCGACGTGAAATAACAGTGCTTGCATTGTTGTGTTTCGTTCGGTCAGTGAGAGAGCCGGAGGCCCACGTCCCTTCCTCTTTCCTTCTTTCCCTTTCCTTCCCCTTCCCCTTCTCCCATATACAGGCTGGCAACGTACTTGCTACGTCCTTGATGTCGGTAGTGTCTATGGACGGTGGTGATCTCTTAACATCACGTGACCCACCAGTTCGTTTGCCTCCTTTGATATAAAAAAAAAAACTTTTCGCTGACTACTTTGGTCAGACGCTTTAAAAGCAGACAGAAAAATGAATTAACTTCACTTATATTTTAACGCTTAATTATTGTATATGTTATTGAGATAACTATATCACAATTAAATTTCATTAGCCAGAGAGATTGTAAATTCCGCCAAATGTATTTATTTATTTATTTGTTAATAAACAAACAACATAATTGCTGATATGCTTATATCACATACAGTGTCGAGATTTTTGGATTTTTAATCACTATAAATGATCCCGTACTAAGTACTCACTCTATTACTAAGGGAATTGTGTGCCATGTTTTGTGCGTATATCGTTGATACCTCATAGATATTTTTATCTATTATAGGGGGCAAATGAACACGCGGGTCATTTAATGGTAAGTGATCACTGCTATCGATAGATACTAGCAATATTAGGGGAGTCGCAAGTGCATTGTCGGCATTGTCATTTTCCATGACCGAACGAAACGCAATAACGCATGCACTGTTACTTGACGTCGGTGTTTCTGTGAGTCGCTTGGTAGTACCCCGACCGAGCTAACTCATTCATGGTGAAATCAGTTATAGTTTCAACTTACCTCTACTACCTATATAGCTACGTAGAAAGATCGTTGTAATGATGGTTAGTTGGGACTTACAGTGCAGAGGAAAGCGCACTTGGCGAGCGTCGCGGACGCGAGGCACGAGAGGCGGTGACTCGCGGCACAGAGGCGGGGAGAGGTCGCGTGCTTGCGGCGGTTGCGACGCTCGAGCGCGCTGAACCCCGCGCCCGCCCACATGCAGAAGGGGACGGTCGGACGGCCGCCCCCCGCCAGCGCCGCCAGCGCCGGGGGACGCGCCAGCAGCTCCCGCGCCAGCCGCGCCCCCAGCGCGCACGCCTCGCGCCCGTGTCCGTGCGCGTGCAGCCCCTCCGCGCGCGCGAACGCGACCTCCCACCCGCACTCCCAGCCCTCGCCGCTCGACCCGCTGGCGCCGGTCGCACTCTCCGATGTACCGCTCTGCGAATCATAAAACCTTACATTAATCTACCAAATTATTTCTATCAAAATTCGCAAAAGTTCAAATTATTATGTATAGAAATAACAACGCTTGCCGTTATTCTTAATAAACCTTTTTAGTTTTTGTACATTTATTATTATTATTTTAATATTTAAGAATATTAAAATTCAGGTTAAAATTGAAGGGAGAAATATTTCAGATGTAATCGCAAATATACATATTAAAGTCTAGATAGTGACATTCAAAGAACTACATTTTACGTTGTTATTGAGGATTGTCATTAAATGGAGTGAAGAGAAATTAACATTTTTTATTAACGTGGGAAAGTGGTACTAGTTGTGTAACCTTGGATAGCCACCCCAACAGCCCACCCAGCGGAGGGTGGCCTACCAGGGAGACAGACTGAGTACACTCCAGCTGCCTTCCCTCGTATACGTATACAATCAAGAGACGAGATCCCCAGCCCATCCCCCTCAGGTCCGACTATGGTGGCGGGAGGAAGCGGGCGAATTGCCACCTCCTTTGTTTGTCGTTGCCAATTGTGTAACATCCATAACGCGCGTCCGCCAGGTCCTCTCCAGTATCTCCCTGGGAGACGGAGACTCCCTATTTTCCCTCCTTGCCACCGTGAACTCATCTACGGCGGCAAGATTTTCTGCTTCCAGCTCCCAGGGTAGAGCGCCGACGAACACGTAGGCAGCCGCAGAGAAGACAGTGCCTGATGACCCTTTGCACCACAATGCGCTGCACGCTGCGCAATGCCCACACGTTACTGGCATAGAAGGCGTCGGCCCAGACCAGGGCCTCACAGACGGCCATTGCCTGCACGACTCATATAGATTCGGCGACACCGGGCGCTTGGCCCTCCTGTATTGCAACCACCGAGATGGCCTATCATCAAGCCGAACACCCGACCCAGGATCCCATCAAGGCCTGGTGCTCTCCGTCTGTAGCGGAGGCACTCCACAGTCCTTATTGGAGAAGCATCGCGTCGTAACTAATAGATGTGAGGGTACTGACTGTGGAGGCTCCTGAGTAGGCGTGCGGGCCCGAGGCGGAGGGCAGTGAGGCGCGTCGCGCGGCCTCCGCGTCGTAGTAGTAGAGGTGGCACTCGTCGTCCGACACCGAGTCGTCCTGCGACACGCGCCGCGTCGCGTCGTCCGACGACACGCCGGGCGAGCTCGAGGACTGCGAGTCCGTTTCGCCTCCGCTCACTTGTAACATCTCTTCTTCGTTCTCACAAAAACCTTAAACAATAACATTCAACTATAACCACATATCAATTCTTGCTTGTAAAAGTTTTTCTACAATAACCAACAATATACGTATCACTAAACTTCTAGTTCACTCTTAAATTGCTGCAAGTAGCAGCCCAGTATGCCAAATATAAATAAAACGAAAATAGATAAAACATTTATCTATACATATAATATGGATGTATATCTAACATGTCCGTACATTTTAGATTTTTGTGAATAAAATTGTTGCAGGTGTCTTGGAACAAATAATAAAATACATTTCAATCATTTTTGAAATGTCTGTCTGTTTGTTTGAACACGCATAACCGCCAAAGTACTGCGTTCACGATAAAATCTAACAATAGAAAGATAATAAAAATACTATATTTACCTTCTGAAGATACACTGGAATGATTTCCATCACTAGGACCTTCTACAGGCTGAGACTGGTCGTTCGGACCGGCAGCAGATCCACACGGCTAGAAAAATTAAATTAATTGCATTATAGTCGTTATTTTTAAACAAAGCTTATAATTTTAATTATTTCACTCACTTGGCTCGAAGGACCAGGTATAGCTAAATCCATATTGATTCGACTACTCCGGAGAACTAAGTTACGGTGATGTTGCGATGGATCGATATTCGTCAAACGATAACTTAAAGACATCTCATTGTTCAGAACAGCTTTAGAGCAATTGACCTAAAATTAATTCACAAAATAACTAGAGAAATTAACTTATATTACAAGGTAATATATAGACATATTATAGTTTTACATGCCTATTGTATTAAAATATAAGTACATTTTTTAATATACTCGACAATCAGTAATGTCAAGCGAACTACTTATAGATTAATTATAGCTAACATGTTCAACATAGATTATCATACCAATGCATTTTTAAAATACAGCATGTTGCCAAACCCTAATTGTTTTAAATTGATATTACAATAAACATGTTGAATGACTGGCTGGTCAGTTAAAAGAAATGTAAAAGACAGCCTAGCATTTTACAAATACAAACAATATCAATGTATGTCCCGTTCAGTTTTATCCTGTGTGAGAGAGACAGAAATATTCTATGTTGCGTGTGCTGTGCGATATCATTTTATTCATTAATATACACTACACAAAGTTTTAAACTACAACCACATAAAACTGAAGACGGGAAAGCATAAGGAAACGGAACTATACTTTAAAAGGCTCTATTCAGAATTAATTACCTGGAAGTAGTAAAAGTGACATCAATAAAGCAAATAAAAATCAAATTATAATAAATTATTTGCCAAACGAAAATATTACAACTAAATGTATTACTATAAACCATACCTGATGGACGCTCTCAGACTGCTTATCGGCATGTCTAAAAATTGTAAAAGGGCTATGATACAATGGATTCAAATCCTTCGTGTAAGTGACACCCGGAATCTGATAATCATCCCACTCTAGGAAGCATGCCTCCATAGCAGGGTGAAAACCGGGGAACACCTCGTTCTCGCTGATACCGTTTATATAGGGTGGGTGCGAGTGTGACCTCATGTGACGCGGATGAGATGAACCTCCGATGTGATTGTTGCGGTTTTTGGCCACCTGTACGTAAACAGAGACGTCTTTCAAGTCACTTCAATATTGTCGAAATATGTAATATGTATGGAGCGTTCCAGGCCAAATCGGAAGGTTTGAAATATTTTTTTTTCATGTTTCCTCAATTTTGTGATTTTTTTTTTTTGTACTCCTCAAAACAGCGGTCAAATTTGATATTGTTTTTATTTCTCATTCAAAAGATGGCCTTCATAGAAAAAAAAGATCAAATATTTTTTTTAAGTGTGAAACTTTAAGTCAATCTTTAAAAAATGAATGTACTCTATGATTTTTTTAATTTTAAACTTTTATCCATTTCGGAATTTTTGGCTCAGTCTGGTAACGGAGTTTATGTAATTACTATTTATTTTGACCGCATTTTTATAAATGTAGATTTATGTAAATGACAACTATAACTTTCAACCACAATAGTATCACAGTATGCCCCAAATAAACTGACAAGGCATATTTGCCAGTCAGTCACTACTTAAAATTTAGTCATTGATGTTACAGATTGTATATATATGTGTATATTTATTTCCAGGGGGCCGTATACGACGAGTATTACATAAGCAGAATTTCCATATCTGTAGTAAACAATGCTCTTATCAACCTCCCATACTTACGCAACAACATTTATATAAAGTATACATAAGTATTCTGGTTTCCTTATTAATTCATGGACAACAAGTTGAAAAGTCTAGAAATAAGGAATTTATAGTCTATAGAAGAATTAACATACTCCTAGTGCGATGGTAGCCCATTGGATAAGACCGCATAGATCATATATAATATCTACACATACAAATACCCCCATCCTTTGTCATCGAAAATAAGTAAATCAAAGACTTCCCTTTTAGTACTAACGTGATACTCATATGGCCCTAGTACTTATATTACTCACCCTGTCAAGTACTTTAATGTGCCATTGAGCAAATTGTTCGTGCAGTGTGTCTCGTTCGTGTGGTGCTAGACCGGGGTTCAACGCGGCTAAACGCCATAGTACGACAACCTGTCGCAAACAGATAACTTGATTATTAAACAATGAGAACTTTTCCTTTGTTGATTAAACGTTACAAGTAATCAAAGGGGACACCCCTGATTTAGTCCATTGTTAACTTAAAGATATTTTTTTTTCAAATTTATCACACCGGTTTTTTTTTCGAAATGACTACGCTATTGACCCAGCAAGGTCTTAACAGCTTCACCGGACTACTAAGGCGAGCGCTTAAGGCACTCAGCCGAATTTTGGCAACCAGCTCAAGGGTGCACGGCACACCTCGGCTTGGCTGTTGCCTGTTGCATGCAAAATCGCGATCTATCTTAGTTAACCTAGCTAACTATACATAATATATGTATGAGTTGTTGAAACGTATATGTGTACCAAGCATACACGCCTCAACAACTCCTCCATATATTTATTATCGGAAAATTGAGAGTTTTTCAGTTCGATAAGGGAAAAAAAGTAAACCCTTCCACTTTCATGTGTAAGCGTGTAGACGTGCACGTGTGTGGGGGTGATAGTGTAGTGTTGTAGCAGTGATGTATATTTGTATGTCACAGTATCGCGCAAGCAACGCACTCAAGGGCTCCCTACCGAGGGATCGAACCTAGGCTTGAGCCGTTGCCGTGGGAGGCCTAATCGGATGTGCGGGAGCGAAATTAACCCCCAGACCATGGCGGCATGATCTGTGGTTACGCGGGCGTGAGCGTGAACACGCTCTGTTTCGAGGGACAGGCTGGTACTGATCGTTCGCTGACGTAATTGAATCAGGAGGGTCGGTAAAAATGTGTCGCAGACGTCTTTTATAACGCGCAGCGTTAGGTACGGGTTCATAGTTTGCGGCGGATACCACTAACGGCCTGGGATGATTCGCGGCTTTTTCAAAATAACTAATCGTAAATGATTTTACGTACGTTCAGATAGAAAGGATCTCTAGGTCTCTATGGAGGTCGACTCTCCGGATGTGCCACGGGGCACCGGTCACTTTACGTAAAATACGATTTTGGAGAACCTGCAGCTTATGAAAATTATCTTTGGACATATGCGCAAAAACGGGGCAGCTATATGTCATCACGGGACGGATACACGTCTTATACAAAGTGAACTTGTGTCTGAGGGTCTTTATTGGGAATCCTCCAACAATCATTTCCCGTGTGGCAGTCGCAATAACATAAACACTTAAATTTGTATGTCACATACTATGGTTGACAACATACTAGTTTCTTCCTGCATACTCTTCATTTGCAATTTATTTCTGATTTCATTTGTATTATTATTGAAAGATTGTTTTAAGTGTGCAAGACTTAGGATGTTATCATCATAATTAACAAAAGATACTAGCTTATTAGTAGTTCTTATTCCTCTCTCTCATCCCGTGAACTAGTAGGAGGGCCAATACTAAGACTGACTGAATAACTCTAGTATACTTTTAATTCCAAGTTTATCCAAAGTTTTAGGAATAATAGTGCAGGTCTAAACGTACCTCGTCACAGAGAGAAGAGCACGCGTGTTGTGCAGCAGAGTTGCCAGTGCCTCCTCCATGCTTCCCACCGGACGTACCTCCCAACGCCACCAGTGCAGCTTTTGTTGTGTACCACCATATTATTATCTAAACCCCGATATCAACAAATCAATATAATTATAATAGTTTTCTTAATGTAAAATTAGTTGTGAGGCATTATAGCAACATAGTTATATTTTCAATGTTATGTTCTATTTTTATACATAACTAGCGGGCGGAGCGAGCGTAGTCCTGCCTTGATAATTTAAAAAAGAACTAAAATTCAACCGCAGCGCCAGCTACTTAGCTCCAGCTGCTTAGGAGTTCAGTGACATACACACATACAGAAGAAAATGTTATATATAAAGATAGGAATATATTTAGGAACCTATAATTATTGTTGACTGCTAAAACGACTAATAATGTCCCATCTTATCGAAATATAAAAAAAAAACTTCGTTTGGGTTTTTGTAACTTTTGAACTTCTTATCCAATTCGTAAGAGAAGAGCATATTCCTATAAGAAATGAAATGCTCTACAAAAAAGCTGTAACATTTTGATATATCTACTCATTCAGAAGTTAAGGTTAAAGCTGGAATTACCAGAAATTTTAATGTTTTTTTTCTGTTTTGGGTAATTTAACACTCATTGCAAAATTTTGTTCTTATTTAATTTTTTTAATAACTTCTTTCATTCTAAAGAGTAAAGAAAAACCGTCGAACAATTCTAGCATTATCGAGCAGGATGACCTGTTGGAGATTTGTTACGGTCGGCCTTCCTTCATTCTTACAAGTTTATCAAGATTAACTGGGATTAACCCATTAACACATATTAAATTTAATTTATTGTAAATAAACAGCATGTGATGCGGGAAACGGTTAGAGAAAGTTTTTTTTTTTTACCTGTTCACATGCCATAACCTCTTCTGTGATTATCTCGAGTAGTGGAATAGCATTTCTGTCGCTTCGTCTGAACATTTCCCTGACTATTGAAAGTAAATTCCACATCCCTTCTGGTTCCCTTCCACGCAGCGGTCTCAGTAGTGAGGACCACTCCGCAGCAGCAGGAGGTGCACTTGTGCTTAAGTAATTTACATCACTAAAATAAACTAATCTCTATTTACTTCATTCAACATAATCATTTATTTTACTTTGTCTACTTACTTATTATACATACAAAGTATTATTAATGGTAAACAGTTTCACAGGCCGAAAGGATTCAGACTGCAGAACTATTAAGTTCGGGGTTTCATAGAAACAACAATAAACTTTATTTTTTCTATGCCAGGAAATCAAAGAGAGTAAATGAAATTTGGTATTTTTTTATTTATGCTGAACTTTATTTTAGCTTTATATTCTCTGCTATACGAAAGACTAACAAATAATCATATAAATAATATTATCTATACTAACAAATAAGATATAAATAAATCATATAAATAATACGATCTAAAAACTCATATCATCATTATTGTGTGAACATATGTTTGGTGTTATTTTACATTAAAAAAAAACTTTACATCATTTAATTTAAAATTTTAAAGCTTGGCTGTTAATTATTGTTTAATAACCACAGTAATCACATTAAAACAAATTGTTATTAGATCTAATGAAATATTCTTGAGTTTAGTATGAATTAACCAATTGTGTTACAACAAAATAGAATTACCTGAACACTATAGGTGCCGGGACACAAAATTTCACCAATATCTTATTGATATTGTTGTGCAGTGTTTTCTCATCTAAAAACCATGATGTATATTCGTAAGCAGAGGCTCCAGCAGTCGGATCTGGTGCACCAAATGTCGTGTTTATCTGGTTTGGCTGCGTCGATAATAGTTCATCCAATATCCGCTGAGCTGTGGGTAAAACTTGCCGGGGTAGTTCTGATATGAGATACTGTGCGAACTTCTGTAGTTGATCTCTTCGTAATCGTTGTATTGATTCTGATACCGGTGCACGGAGACATACTTGTGTGGGCTAAAAGCAAAATACTTAAATATCACTATATATTACAAAACAAAGTCTTCCACCGCGTCTGTTTGTCCGTCTGTCTGTCTGTTCGCGATAAACTCAAAAACTATAAAAAATTTAACGATAAATATTGGATTTATCGAAAGAAGTCAGCTACCTCGTAGCTTTCGTCGAAAACAGTACGTAATTCCTCTGAGATATAACAAAACAGTTGGGATATTAAAAGACGCAAACAAAGTCGCGGGAATCAGCTAGTAGCTATAATATTTTGAAAAGTAATAATCACAGGCATTATACAGTTGAAGGAGAGATTGCAGCTAACTTTAACTAGAAATTGATTGACATTTAGTTAATATTTTACCAAATTGAGAAAAAGTCGATACATATCCAGATGCCTAATAACTTCTGCTAGGATACTTGTAAACTAACTGACGTAATACTAATAAAAACGGATGCTTATCTATGATACCTCCATTTTTGGGAGTGTTAAATTTACCGTAAAAAATGTGCCTATTTTCAGCCTAGTAATATGGGCTGGCTGCTACGTAGAATCTTATTATTAGCTAATTTGCAATTTTTTTTATTATAGTACCTAAAATCTAGATACAAATAAGCAAAGATAAAACAGGTCAGTACAATTTTCTTCTTAGTTTCTCAATGGGTATTTTTGTTTAATAGCAATTAATGAGTGTTAACAAAAAAAAATGATTTTTTTTCTTGAATTTTGAAAAAATCGTCCGTTTTAGCGTTTTTACTACTTTAAACTACATCGTTTTTATATAGTAACTTATAGTACGTAGCAATTAAAGCCAAAACAGCCTATGGATATAATTGAGCCATCCTGTGGATATTTCTTGGCTTCATTCATTTTCTCTGAGTAAATTAAAAACCGTTATATTTTTTAAGAAAGAATCAGTAATATATTTTGTATTGATATATCCTACACAATGACTAGTTCAAACGGCTGTAAATATTTATACCACTACAGTATATATATTAATGTACATAATTCATTTTAATACAGTATTGGATAAATAGTGAGTAATATTTAATTCATAATTAAATAAGTATAATTATTTCCTAAACACTAAATATACTCAGTTCAATTACTTTTTTTTTAATTCCTGTATAACAACCGCTTGTGTTGAACACAATATGAAAATATAGTTAAAACAAAACATAGCTACGTCACACGGGGATAATGTAGCTTCCCATTAGTGGTTATTTTTAGAATGGGATGAGTAGTTACACAAATTAGCTCTTACATATTTTACCTCTTAGTAGTATAGTTAAAACAATTTTATGTCTGTATGTAACAGCGAAATAAAAAATGTTCACTGATTGGGTATAAACGTATACACGCTACTGATAACAAAAATGCAATTATTAAAATTTATGTCTGTCTGTCAGTCTGTCTGTCTGTTTGTTCCGGGTATCTCCGTAACGGCCGGACGGATTTTGACGGGAATTTCACTGACAGATAGCTGAAATTACAGCGGGTGACATAGGCTACTCTAAATTAGACTAAGTGTTAACCACGGCTTTGTCTGTAATGCTATCTCCAAAACGGATGGACCGATTTTCACAGAATTTTCACCAAAAAATAGCAGTTATAATAAAAAGTAATAAAATAATTCAAACAATGTTAGTTTATACTTGCTGTT
The DNA here is from genome assembly GCA_014332785.1 of Antheraea mylitta. Classification (NCBI taxonomy): domain Eukaryota; kingdom Metazoa; phylum Arthropoda; class Insecta; order Lepidoptera; family Saturniidae; genus Antheraea; species Antheraea mylitta. The sequence goes on from JACEII010000010.1 coordinate 7,431,176, forward strand.
AACTGTGGCTTCACCTGCAGTACTATCTTTAAAACGGTTACATAGTTCTTCGCAAAACTTTCTTTGACCGATAGCTGATCTTATAAAAAGTAATTCAAAGAATATTAGTTTATACCAGCTGCTAATCGTGGCTTCGCCTGTAGTACTACCTTCAAAACGGTTAGATCGACTTTCACGGAATTTTCACTGGTAGACAGCGAATCTTATAAAAAGTAATTGAGGTTGTTCTATTTTAGACTAGCTGTTACCCGTGACTTTTTTGTATGAAATTTAGCAAGATTTCAACTCATTTTTTTTTATAATTAGATACATAACTATAACCTTATTGGTTACAATTCGTCATTATAATTATTAGTAACTTTGAAGATAGACCAGGTCTCCCTAATAAGACCTTATAAGACCATAAACGTATTACGTAAAAAGTTCCATAACATAATTTGTAGCGGAACATACAAGCATTTATTTTTTTATAATCACAAAATCTTAATTACAATGGAAGTGTATATTAAATGTAATGTAAATCTTTATAATCATATTTTAAGTAATTGTTTCATTAGTTCCTTATACAGTGTAAGTGAGCACCGAGGTAGTTATATGGTGGGGTAAAGTTCCAAATATGCTGCTGATGACAAACCCCATTTAGCATACTGTTAGTATTTATATATTTTTTTAATTGAAGTACGACAAAGTGACTGCACTATGCCTGATGGTAAGCATAGTACAATCCAAATACAGTGGCGAACACCGAGAGACAGATTATCCATCGTCGGTCGCCGCTGTCATGCCGGCGATAATGACGAAAGTCACACGTTACTGGATATGCACAGGCTGATCCCGAAACGCGACGCGCAAAAGCGAGTCACTATGACGGGCTTTTTCGCCATGTGCATGGTGGTTGCGACCCAGTCGGCCTGTAAAACCCTACCACCCCGCTATCGCCATTGCCTCGTTCGTTGATCAGCAGGGTGCACCACGTGCAGGTGAGGTTGGCTTGGGTGTCTCAAGTCTTAAAATGTTACTCGACACCCCTTACACCCTCTAATGTACACATTATATATTACTGTAAGCGGTATGCGTTTCGTATTTACAACTGTTTTAAAGAGCATTTCTATAATTGTACATAGTCACACAATGTTATAATTTTTTAATACAATTTTAAAGAAAACGCGTGCGGAGCTGCGCGTAAAGCTAGTCTTCAATAAATTTAGTACAATTAAAAAAAACAGGCTCAATAACAACTTCACGAATTATTAAAAAATATTTTCACCGTTATATTAAAATTAAAAAAAAAATATTTAAGATTTCAAGTATTCTTTCTTGACTTGCTTTTCTTAAAACAAGACGTATAACAAAATTTATTATATTTCACTTTCTTGAGCTTGACATCTGTGTGTACTTATATGAAAGTACCTGGACAACTGAGCGTAGCTCGGTTCTTTAAAAAACATTTTTGAATTAAAATAAACTTTTAGGTTTGCCTCAGAAAATTAGCATTTTTATTATTACAAAAAAAAAAATTTTTGGTATTACTCGGATTCGAACTGCAGTTAGACGGATTTTCGAAGCAGCCGATTTCCGTCTGAGCTATTTTCGTTTTGACAGCAGTTACGAAATTCACCTTTATATTCTAGCTACATTTCTTCGTTGCCTGAAAACTCAGATAAAAAAGTTTTCTATGAAAGAAATCTAGCTAGATCGAAACCGAAACCACATACATATTAAGTTTCACGGAAATCGCTGACACCGTTTCCGAGGAGGGTTTCAAGGAGGGTTGATGTCAGGTAGGCGGCCGATCGTAAAAATAAAGCCAAATCACACACCACAACATAACAAACATGTTGTACCGTAGGATTCATTAAAGAATAGTAGGATCAACGGAATAGTTCGAATTGAATACTATTCAATGGATAATTGGAGATTTCTAACTTTTCCGATAATAAATATATGGAGGAGTTGTTGAGGCGTGTATGCTTGGTACACATATACGTTTCAACAATTCATACATATATGAATAGTTAGCTAGGTTAGCTAAGATAGGTCGCGATTTTGCATTCAACAGGCAACAGCCAAGCCGAGGTGTGCCGTGCACCCTTGAGCTGGTTGCCAAAATAAAATCGGCTGAGTGCCTTAAGCGCTCGCCTTAGTAGTCCGGTGAAGCTGTTAAGACATTGCTGGGTCAATAGCGTAGACATTTCGAAAAAAAAAAAGGAGATTTCTAACGCAATAAAAAATACACCAATTGAAGTGATCAGGTAGTAGTTAGTATTAACAAAATTGCTTACCAAATGTATTCTATAGAGACAGACAGCAACAATATGTGAACACCAATGTGCGGTTGAGGAACACGTGCAATTACATGATGATATTCTTTGCCGATCGAATGTTACAGCTACATTAAATTGAGCCCGAGGCATAGTAAGTATGACTGCTGCTGATAAGTGAAAACCTGTGACAATTGTGAGAAAATATTAAAGAATATATAATTATTATTAAATATATATTATTCCATATTCCCTAAACATAAACTGTCTCCAAAACTTTGAATTAGATAAATAAACACTGGGGAATATTTGAACAATTCAAAACTTAGAAGTGTATACAAATTAGTACAGTTTGGTTTGTATTACTATTTATTACTTCAAGTATTAATAATAGATATATAAATAACAGTTTATTTACAAATAAATATACTTAGTCTGGCCATAAATATTCTTACAATTAAAAATAAACAAAATATTACATTTGAATTTTTTATATGATTATTCATTGAAGTTTCTCATTTTGGCGCCAATACTTTGCGATATCAAAATGAAGTGGTGTGATAAAGAGAACAAATCGCTGTGATTGGATTACACAAAGTAGGTATGGAGCCAAATGCAATATTTAAAACTCTCCACGCGCTGGAACTTTGTAAATGTTGGACATTATTGTCTACAATGAGTCCTCTGTTTGTGAAAGAAAAAGATCTGGCCGTCTACGTAGTGTTCTTACGAAAAAGGTGGTCAAAGAAGTAAGGGAAAGAATTCGAAGAAATCCTGCCCGAGAGCAAAAAATCTTATCTCGAGAGATGAAGATAGCACCTAGAACCATGTCGCGTATTTTAAAAGATGACTTAAGATTTGCAACCTATAAGAGACGTACTGATTATTGCTATAATTTAAAAAAGAATAGGGTGGTAAAATCGAAAAGACTACTGAAACGGTACGGAAAGGGAGGTCACAGAAAAATTTTATTCACGGATGAGAATTTTTTTACAATTGAGCAACATTTTAACAAACAAAATGACTGTTTCTATGCTCAAACCTCTAAGGAAGCTTCCCAATTAGTCGACAGAATGCAACGTGGGCACTATCCGACTTCAATGATGGTTTGATGGGGTATTAGCTTTGAAGTAACTGAGCCATACTTTTGTGAAAAAGGGTATCAAAACATCAGCACAACTGTACCAAAATACTATTCTTGAGATGATAGTGCAGTCCCTTAACAACACCATGTTCCATAACCAAGAATGGTCCTTCCAGCAAGACTCGGAGCCGGTTCATAAAGCTCGGTCTACGTAGTCTTGGTCGGAAACGAACGTTTGGACTTCATCAGAGCTGAAGACTGATCGTCGTCTAGTCCCGGGCTTAATCAGCTGGATAATGATTTATGGTCGGTTTTAGAGAGTACGGCTTGCTCTAAACGCCATGATAATTTGGAGTCCCTTAAACAATCCGTACTATTGGCAGTGAAGAATATTCCCGTGGAAAGAGTGGGTGCTTCTATTGATAATTGGCCTTGACGTTTAATGGACTGTATTGCAGCCAATGGAGACCACTTCGAATAAGCTTTTAAACTAACACACTGTAAAAGTAATAAATGTTATTTGCCATAGAATTTTTTTTCTTTATTTCAGTATTTATGGCAAGACTAAGTATTTAAAATTATTAGTATATGTTTTCATTTATGACTCTATATCAATTTATTTCTATCGAAACATCATTGATTAAGTGACTCCTTATGTTAAGGAAATGGGATGATAACCTGAATAGGAGCCCTAAATAACGCAAAATTAAAGATGTGAGGATAGGATTAAGTATGAAATATATACAACAAAGTCAGCCTTCTGTCACTAACAACATCTTGCCTAATAATTCTCTAGCAAAAAAGTGGCAAACCTGAAATTGTCTATACAATGAAAATACGGATACTAATTTAAATTGTATGAACTTACCAATTTGTAATACATCTTTAACAGCCCTGTCCCTAAACAAATGTTCCCCTCTTTGAAATTCATCAGCTGATCCATTAGCCAAGCAAGAATAGAGTCGAATATCATCTTCACTGTCTGGAAAACTCCAAAAAGCAATTTGCAGTTGTAACTGTTCCGGCACAGGTGGCGACACATGTTCGACCAGTTCAAAAGGTATGTTACACGCTACACATTTAGCAGCTAAGTCGATTAGTGATGATACTGTCTTTTCTGAAACAAGCAAATAATAAAATGATTACCGAGTATCCACTGTTATTATAATTGTTACATAGAATTTTATTCACGTAAGAGTGATTATTTTATTTTCAAAATTGTGTATGTATAGGAACATAAATTTATAGCTTCTTTTTCAAATCGCAGTGTACTACTATCTTTTCGAAATTTTACTATTGTCCCCATATTTAAGTAGCTTATGCTACTAACATACTTAGTTCATTACTCGTAATTTTTTGAGCATATTATATAAATATAGACAAATTGGGCATTTTATTTTACATTTAGTCGTGACTGAGGAAATCCATCATTGTTTAAATCTTAACTTAAAATGTCATATATAGACACACCTTTATAATAATTTCATATACATACATATATATGTGCAGGCATCTGCTTTAATAAAAACTTTGAACTAAGCAATACTTTTCTTCAGTTTAATTTAATTTGAGAGTAAAGCAATTTGATTAACAAGAGCATACCACATTCCACAGACAACTACAGTCTAAACCTGTTTAATCACAATTAGATAATGCTAAAATGAGATTAATATAATTATATTTAGTTTGAATACAGCAAAAGAATACATAGATATAACTAATATGCAGTTGCGAATTCAAATTCACGTAAGGAGCGGGTACACAAGAAATAGGGTCTTAGGGCATCTGAAAAATGTGTACCAACAATATTAACTGTTACTGAATGACATATAAGTAATATTTTAAAACTGCTATGTACTTGCGTAGTCCTCATTTTGTGCCTATAAATAATTTAAGTATCACAGCGGGATAACATACAAAAATCAATTTTAACAGAAACATTTAAAATTTCAGATAATGCTTATAAGTATGTGGAAATTGTTAATTTGATTTTCTATTGATAACGCGACAAATATATATAAATGTCTATTATTTTAAACATGTATAGATAGGTGTGAAGTGTGAATTATGAAGATGTGCATGCAGACAGATGGCGTCACAATAAACTAACTGTTACAGCATCTGCAACCGGTTTTACTCTCAACCGTACTATTACAGTCTATATAAAAACTATTAACTTTGAGCTTGTATATTTTATAGCTTTTAAATGTGCAAAATTACGACTAAAATAGACAATTATCTGCATAAAATAATGTTGCGCCAACACGTTAAATGGCAATATATTACATGCGAACTTCAAATTATTTAATTTAATTTAATAATCGTTTAATCTTTAATATGAAGCTAAAGAATAGCATGAACTACTTTTGTACAAATATTTCAGGGTTTTCCCAAAAATAAAATAAGCTACAAGCAAGATCTCATAAAAAACTTATTTATGTTAATAAAGTTCTGATATGCAACAAGTCTCTCAAAATACAAAAATGTATTTTTGTACTCAGATTTCATCCCCGAAAATCTTGATACCGTATCAGATGAACATGTTGAAAGGTTTCTCAAGGTAACATAAAATAACTTTTTGAAGGTTGAAAGGTTATAATATTATATGTTATATACGCAATTATACTATTCAGTAAAGTTACAAAAATTTTACTGTGTCAACTTTTGAACTAGATATCTTTTTCATTCTTATTTTGCTACCATAGGTGTTTGAAGAGAACTTGTGGGTAAAAATAGCAATTTTTCTAAAAGAAAAATTATAAAAAAGCGGAGGTAATTTTTTTCTTTAAAAAATTCATGATTTATTAATGTAATATGATCATATGTGAAAATTGAAAATTATAACAAAAAGATTTTATTACAGGACAGTGTATTACAACTAAATTCAAAGGATTTGACAGGTTTTAATAACAAGACTTCTAGATTCTTTTCAGCTGGCTTGCGTATAGGTATTTGCATGTTATTAATACTATTTGGTGAAGCTATTCAATAGCAAAGCAAGAAGGTCAATTGATTAAACCAGATGCCTGTGTCATACTTATATATAAGGATCATTTTTTTTTATTTGACACTTAAAACTTCTTGTTTTCTTATATGGTTCAGTAAAATAATAGCACTGTATCTGATAGTAGTTACATAAACTAGTAAGATAAATCTCCAGTGACAGAAATCATTGTCATACTGGCCTGCATATACCACAGCAAAAGCCTTTATGTAGCTGGATTAAAACTGCTTAATCTTGAAATTAGACACGATGAAGGTGACAATGATGAGTTTTTCACCATGTGCATAGTAGTTGCATTCCAGTCAGGCATGACTAAGAAGTAAAAAAGATATTTTTATTTGAGCAAAATATAATCTAGTAATCCTAATATGGCTAGGAGACTTAGTATAACTTTTGATTCAAATATAATCAGATTTAAAATTTACAACTTTCCCAAGCATACATAAATTAAT